>JABUQX010066796.1:0-7500 GCA_015478945.1 Trachelipus rathkii | reverse complement strand
GAATTGCTAAAAATTTAAGGAACTTGAGAATGATAAATTTTGCACATTTTCAGTTTTCAACGACGATTTACTTTAATAAAATATACAGATTTGATGGAATTCAAAAATGCAACATTTGGACGATTTTTCAAAAATTTCAATTTCAAGCTTTTCTTCTCACCATCCATTTGTCTTATAGCGTCAAATGAGTGCCAAATTTTTTTTGGAGTATTGATATGTTGAAAAGACCAATAATGTTTCATTTGCCTCAAAGAAAAAGTTTTTGTTCTTGATATCTTTCGAAAACAATATATAAAAAAATTATTGTCATTTTTTTTTAACAATAATTTCGTGGAAAACTTCTCTCTCTCATCTCTCTCTCATCTCTCTCTCTCTTATTCTCTCTTCTCTTCTCTCTCTTCCTTCCCTTCTCTCTCTCTCGTCTCTCTCTCTCTCTCTCTTCTCTCTCTCCTCTCATCTTTTTGAGCACACTCCCCCCCTTCCTTGAATAGGGCTCTGCCCGTGAGCTGTTGTGATGTTTTTGTAAAATAAATCAAAATGAATTTTCAAATAGAATAGAATTGTGAGATAGTTATTTTTTAAATTTATTTTATTTCAAATTGCTATTTCATTCTCTTATTGTTTTAGTCCTTTGACCATAAGCTAAATGGTAAAAACTTTGAAAATCCTTTACGCAAAAGACGTTTGTCTCCCAAGTTCAATCTACTCATAAAATTTCATATCATATTGATTAGATGAATATTAAATATATCGCTATTATTTAATTATGATTTAAAAAAAAAAATTCTTTTGAGAATGTCAAGAATTTATTCTATTTATTAACATTGTCAAAAGAAAATATCAAACAAACTTCTTCTTAAAGCATTTATTAACGTCATTTATTCTATTCAAAATTTTAGCAATTAAAAAGCAATCTTTTTGACATTTAATTGGCTCTAAAAAAGAAAAAAAAAGGAATATACTGTAAGATAAAAAAAACACCTAAAATAAGTTAAAGAAAACTGAAAATTTATGTATTTTGATAAAAAGATGATGTAGATCAAATGAAAATTAAAAATGTTATGATAAATTTCTCTTCCAAAAATTTTCCATACAATTTCCTATGGAGCATTTAAATCTTCTTAACATTTATAACATAAAAAAGAAAATATCAAACAAAAAAAGAACAAAAAAGCACTAAAAAACAAAGTGCATTAACCAATACACAGCATTAAGAAAGAAAACAAAAAATAAATCCGAAATATATCACGAAGTAAATAAGAAATATGTAAATATAATATACATAATGATATTATTATTATAATAGATATGCTATAAAATAGCATGATCAGAATATTTTATTACTAATCAAAATAATATAATAATAATAATAATATATAATTATAATAAATATAATAAAATAATAATAAATAATAATAAATAATAATAATATAATAATAATAATATAATATAATATAATAATATATAATAATAATAATGTTAATAATAAATATAATAATAATAATAATAATGATAATGAATGATAATGATATGACAATGACAAATGATAATTATTATATAATAATATGCTACAATTAAAATTATGGCATATATATAATAATAATAATATTATAATAATAATAAAATAATAATAAGATAATATAAAAGAAGAAGAGCAATTTACTTTACAGTTTCAAAGGGATTAAACGCAATCCTCAAAAATACCCCCAAGTGGGGGGAGGCATGTAGGAAGGGAGATGCGGGAAAATGGAGGCATGTGAATAAATGTAATAGAAGGAGAGCGACAGTTGTAGTAGTAGCAGCAGAAGTAGTATAGTAGTAGTTAGTAGTAGTAGTAGTAGTAGTAGTAGTGTGAATATTTGTGGTATTCTTAGCGCATGGAAATTCTATAATGTATTAACATTACAGGGAAATTAGTAGTTGTAATATATTATTATAAAATGATAAGTGCAGTAGCATTAGTATCAATATAGTGGTATTACCATTATACATACGAGTACTCATTAAGAAATAATATGAATATTAATAGTATATAACAATAGTAACATTAATGTTAAGCAGTAGCATCAATATTAAGTATCTGCACAAGTAGGCAGTAGCATTTACAGCTTGTTTGTTGTAGTAAGCGCTCACTAAGGCAGTAGGGAATCAGTATATTATAAACGTTGTAATGTGGAGGGAATTGAGCGGAAATGAATTGAAAATTAGAAGAAAATTAGAAAAGATAACGAAGCGAAGCTGAAGTAGTTTTTGGGGAAACGGTCAAAGGTACAGATTTGTTGGACAAAATCTGGCAATCATGAGATTTTTGAGTGGATATCATATTCCAAAGGCAGTTTAGGGGGAATGATCAAAGGTACCAGATTTATGGATAAAATCTGGCAACCTTTTGATTTTTGCGTCGGTCTCATTTCGAAAAATAATAATAATAATAATAATAATAATAATAATAATATAATAATAATAAATAATAAAATAAAAATAATCTTATAAAATAATAATAACAATAAAGAAGAATATAATCTAATATATAATAACAAACAACAACAACATCAACCAATTAATGATAATAATCAAAATTAGGTATAATATTATAATTTAATAATAATAATAATATTATAATAATATAATAATAATAATAATAATTGTCGATATAATAAATCTCACAATATATTATAATTTATAATATATGAAATAATAATAATAATAATAATACTATGAATATAATAATAATAATATAATATACTAATATAATATACAGTATAATAGGGATGAGGGAAGAAGCGTGTTTTAGCAAATGAAATAAATGAAAGAAAAAATACAAAAATCAAAAAAGAATACTGTTTTAAATAACATTAAAAATAAAAATAAACCCAAAAAAATAAATAAATAAAATAAACGAAGAATTATTATCTTGATCAGGTATCAAACAATTTTTACATAATTAAAGAACTTCTGTTGTTAATTTTAAAAAAGCAAAACTTAAGGGCGCCATCTGTGAATCATTAAATGAAATGGAAGAACCAATTGTTCCCATATTTCTTTTCTCTGAAAAGAATAAGTCAGCGGAATTAGCGCCATCTATTCCCGAGTTTAAAAATTTTTCGCTAGGCTTTTAAAACTTAGAGCAAATTTTCCCTGTTAAATTTTCCTTGCTCTTAAAATTAGCACCACAATTTCTCTCGTAGAAGTAATAGTAATATATTCATATTATTCGTAATGACTGATCAATAATTTCAAAAGAATCATGTTAAGGACATGATTAAACATGCTCTTAAAATACAGGCATTTATTATATATATAATATTTATATATATATATATATATATATATATATATATATATAATTATATATATATATATTATTATATGTAATATATATATATCTATATATTATAATATATATATTATATAATTATATATTATATATATAATATATATAATATTATATTATATAATATATATACTATATATATATATATATAATTATATATATTAAATATATAACTTATATATATAATATATATATTATATATTATATATATTAGTGCGCGTGTCGATGTGGGTGTTAAATTGGAAAATTACAAACCTTTCATTTTTGTAGAGATGTTTGTTTGTCATTTGCTTAATATACCATGAAATTCTGGTAGCGAAACTAATTTTAAATACCATCTACCTCAATCGTAAATTATTTACAAATTTATGTTTTGTGAAATTTTTAACAATTGCAATTCACGTCCATCTTATTGTTTCAAGTTTCATACATACTACTTGAAAGTAGCCAAAACCTTCATATTTTCTTGCTGTAGTTTTTTTTTTATAAGCGTCCTATTTGTTGCTTGTGTTTGATGTAACTTAACTTCGCGCAATCTCGTAACTGTAACTGGCCGAGCAGCTTTATTGCATTATACGACAGATCTCAATACTATGGTATGTGAATGGTTAATTCGGTACTTGCACTGGTTTTCTTTAAGTTTTTTAATTCTTTTGTTAATGATGTATTTAATGGTTGTTTCATTCTAGAGCCAAATCACACACCTCAGACATTTTAATGGCACATACATGTAATTGGCCATATTTGTTTTTGCTAAAATAAGCAGTTTCCCAACTCGTTCTCGTCAAATGGGTACCTTTAATTCTTAGAAATTTATTTCCACAGCCACGGACGGTTTTGACATTAGCTTGAAATCATAGCTATGATCACTGTTTTATAGGTCGGCATACCAGGCCGACAACTCACTCAGTAAACGATGTGCTTACAACTTCTATTTGTGCTCTTCAAAATTCATTAGATGCAAAGTGGTCTGGGCCACAAATCAACCCATTTGGAATGAGCTTCACATATAAAAAAATTGAAAGATAAACCCAATTATAAAGTCAGCAATTAACCTTAATTCTCCAGTTGTTTTTTTTCAAATCGGTGTTTTAGAAATCCCCAAATCCTGCGAAAGCAAAGTGTAGTTGCCAAAGACTGTGATTGACAGGTCCATCTCCAAGAGAGCGTGACGGGGCACTTGCATGATCTAATTACTTATAAAGAGATGGAAGATGATGAATTGAATTATTGTTTGAATTGAAATTGAATTCGAAACGAAGACCGAATTAGGGTGATTGAAATGAGGGCTTTTATTATGGGTTGGAGTTTCCATTGTAAGCCTCGTTTCATGTTTTGTGGTTCAGACGAGTTATTTAATGATCGAGTATTCAGTTTTATTTTTTTTCTTATTTAAATTTAAATTTGGTCAATTTCCTTTCAATATATTATATCAAGTCAAGTTTTTTTTTCTGATATATATAATATATATATATATATTATATATTATTTAATATATAATTTACTATATATATGTTATATATATATATTATATCTATATTATATTTTATATATATATATATATAATAATATATATATATATAATATATATAATATATTAATACAAATTTGAAGTACAGATTCATAAGCTCTCTCCAGATATGTGAAATTGATTTTTTAAATAATACAAGAAATGAATCACATCTTATAAAACTTATATTGGTCTAAGATATTACATAAGATGATATGGTATTATAAGCTTGTGGCATAAGACAATATTACAATAAAATATCTAAAAAAATACGATAATGTTGAATTGCAAAATTAAGGTAATGAGATTGAGGATGAAATTTTGCAACATTTTTTCAGTTTTCAGACGATTTCATAAATTTGTAAAATTTGACGAATTCAAAAATGGCAGCAACATTTGGCGATTTTCCAAATTTCAATTTCAACGCTTCCTATCCTCCCATTCATTTGTTGTTTAGTGCAAATAAGTGGCCAAGTTTTTTTTGGAGTGGGTCGATATGTTGTAAAGAACCAATAGCGTTTATCTAGAAAAGTTTTTTGCCCTCTAAAATCTTTTAAAAACAATATATTGGTAAATGACTGTATTTTTTTAACAATTTTTTCTTTAAAATCTACAACATGAACATGGTGGTAGAAAAGACGATAGAGTGGAATAATAAATAAATTGAGTAAACCCTCCTGCCCGTGAGATGTTGTTTTATCTGTAAAAAAAAAATAAAAATCAAAATGAATTTTCCAATAGACAGAATTGTGATAGTTACCATTTTTAAATTAGGTTATTTATTGAATATTAAACCTTTTCATTAATTTATTGCTTTTGTCCTTCGTCCAGAAGTCCTATGTTAAAATTTTAAAAAGATATTTTACGTAAAAGACGTGTGACCCCCTAGTTCAACCCAGCAAAAATTACCAATTATAGGATCCCTCATCCCATGACCTATCACTTAAATAAGATAGAATGGATGGAATTCCTTATAGAGACCTATTTCTGCATGATCTACTCTTAATTTCATAGATTAAACAATTGAAATGTACTACACAACAATACATCGAAAATTATTTTAATTTGAATTAAAAAAAAAAATTTTGAGAATGATAAAATTAATTTATCTCTTCTATTTTTTGACACTGTCAAGAGTATCAAGCTAAACTTTCCTTAAAGCATTTATGTACACGCCTATTTTTTTTTTCTAGATATTGGCAATTAAAAAAACAATTTTTTTTGATATTTAATTGGCTCTTAAAAAAAGACAAAGGAATTAAATTTATATTACGTATATTATATTATTATATAATATATCATATATATAATATAACTATATATATATTATATATATTAGTATATTATACACTATATATATACTATTATAAATAATATAGACTACTAACTATTACTAACTAATATAATATATACTATACTCATATATATATATTTATATACAATAATATATATATAATATATATAATATATATAGCTATATATACTATATATATAAATAGTATAATATATATATAGATATATATATATATATATATTAATATATATAATATATTATATAATATATATATAGATAATAATATTTTATATAAATATATACTATATATATCACTATATTAGTAATAATATATATATATATATATATATATATATATATTATATATATATAGTATATAATATATATACGTATATATATATATATATATATATATAATAGTTATATAGAATATATAATACTACTATAGATATATATCAGATATTTAATCATTGCTCGATCAAATTAAAATTAAAAATGTTATGCAAAAATTTCTCTTCAAAAATCCTTAACTACATTTCAATCTTCCTCAACATTTCATAACATAAAAAGATAACATAACAAAGCATAAAAAAAGTGCATTACTCAATACAGCATTATGAGTAATATAAAAAATAAATAAACGAAATACACAAGTACAAAAGAAAAAAAAAAAAAAAAAAAAAAAACATGATACAGAATGATTTTAAAAAAATTCAAAGACATATTTCTCATTGCTGAATTGGACAATGGACTCAGCTAAATTTCTAGGAGTCCGAGGTCGAGTCAAAAAAATTGGCCGAGCTTCCGGATTCTATGGAGCCGAAGCAAAAAAAAATTTTTAGGTGGAGCCGTAGTTGGAGCTGGAGCCGGATTTGGAGCTGGAGTCGGATTTGGAGCTGGAGCCAGAGTTGGAGTTGGAGTCGGACTTGGAGCTAGAGCCGGATTTGGAGCTGGAGCCTGAATTGGATCTGAAGCTGGAGCCGCAGTTGGAGCTGGAGCCGGATTTGGAGCTGGGGCTAGAGCTGGAGCTGGAGCTGGAGCCAGAGCGGACTTGAAGCTGGAGCAGGATTTGGAGATTCAGCCAGAGTTGGAGCTGGAACCGGATTTAAAGCTGGAGCCTGAGTTGGAACTGGAGCTCGAACTGGAGCCGGATTTGGAGTTGGAGCCGGATTTGGAGTTGGAGCCAGAGTTGGAGCTGGAGCCGGATTTGGAGTCGGAGCCGGATTTGGAGCTGGAGCTAGATTTGGAGCTGGAGCCGGATTTGGAGCTGGAGCCGGATTTGGAGCTGAAGCCAGAGTTGGAGCTGGAGCCGGATTTGGAACTGGAGCCGTATTTGCAGCTGAAGCCAAAGTTAGAGCTGAA
>JABUQX010066795.1:12500-28979 GCA_015478945.1 Trachelipus rathkii | reverse complement strand
CGCTACTGCTTTACTGCTTTGCTGTTTTAATTCTTCACGTACTATTAGGACACACACATTTTATAAAAATAACTTCATAATAATAATAATAATAATAATAATAATAATAATAATAATAATAATAATAATAATAATAATAATAATAATAATAATAATAATAATAATAATAATAATAATAAAAGCAATAATAATAATAATAATAATAATAATAATAATAATAATACCTTCAATGTCAAGGAATCAATCCTAATAAATCCAATCTCTGTCAGTTCAGTCAAAGTTTGTGCAAAAATTAGTACAAAAAAATATTCTTTGTAATGGCAAGCTAAATTTTATAAAGCTTAGTCTAATTTGTAATTGAAAACAAGAAAGCAAAAGTCTATAAACTTATTCTCATGAAATAATTCGTTTAACTGTTATATTAACAAAGTAAATACTCTGTAGGAAGAAAAGAAAAAAATAAATGTGATACATCATTAAAAAAATAGAAAACGACAATCATTCACTTTCAAACAAGAAAAATGCCAGACGAGCGTGTTAACAGAAAAGTTGGAATCATAGGTAAGGAAAACCGAAGGAAAGGAGGTGAGGATAGGATGTTTATGCCTGATGCCGTCTGGCCACCCACCCTCACTTTCACTCACATTTTATTCCAAAATTTATCAACCTACATTCTTTGGTTCTCTCTCTCTCTCCCTCCCGCTCTTTCTCTCTCTGCAAACAATAATAATAAGCAATATAGATAATATGATACAAACATAAAAACTCTCTTTACAGTCAGCTCACCACAACAATGATAGGGGAGCGCAGGAATACTCATTTATAAATCTGTCCCCTATTCTCTAGTCCCTCTTTGAACTAGACTTCATGCAGTGGCAGCACGAATCCACCTGTCCACCGACCTCACTGTCTGTTCGATCTACTTGGCTCCGAGTAGTGAGTTTACTAAAGCCGACAAAGCCGACAATTTTAAGCAGCTCCCCACTCCGGTTGTTATACTGAGAGACTTCAACTTTTGCAATCCCTTATGGGACGACTCTGTCACCTCGTCTAAGTCTAAGATCCTTATTGATCTCCTAACCCTCTTTTTCATGGGACGCATTAACATAGGACTCCCTACATATGAACGTTTAGATACACAATCTTCTTCCTGTATAGATTGTAGACTTCTAAGATGGAAGTCCACTCTATGCTTCGGAAGGTTGAGGAAAAATCCAGATGGAATTTTAGTTTTATTTAGGTTGCTCAGTTAAGGATGTAGGCACAGACCTTTAAGATTTGATTCTTGTCACAGCCGGATAAATCCAAAACCAGAATAAGACTCACACCCCAGTCTCTGTAAACTTGTGGTTGAAAAGCTGCGTGAATGAGGTACACGCTATATGTAGATTCCAGGGAATGCATGCAGGCGAAAAACTAGGCTAGGATTTAGGGCAATAAAAGTGACCAGGACAAAGAAATGCTTAGAGTCTGTCCGACCGCTACAGTACCCCCTTCAGTGTGGTGGCCAGGGTTCCTGTTAGTCCAGGTAACTGCTGGGAATGTGAACCCGACGGCCAACACGCGTCCTTCTTTCACTGGGCGGTGGAGCCAGAGTGGAGCAAAGGACAGGTGCATGAGGAGGTGGAGAAACAGGCAACTGTGCTGGAGGTGTTGAAGGGTGAGGAGGTGGAGAATCAGGATTAGAAGGCAAAGGAGGGGAAGGTGGAGAAGGGGACGCAGGGGGAAGGGGAAGTAGGGAATGGAACGCCTGGGGGTGGGGGGTGGAAAAGTGGAAAATTGGAAGGTTTCGGATGGTCGGCCTCTAGGAAAGCTGGCTTTTGACGGTCGATGCAGACGACCTCTGTTCTCGTAGGACGTTGAATGGTGAAGAATTCTACTGCCCTGCTCAAGAGCTTAAACGGGCCGTCATACCGAAGCTAAAGAGCAGTCTTGTGAGCGTCGTGACGAACGAAAACATGGGTGCATGTAGCCAGTTCTCTCGAAACGAAAGAGTAGACTGTCTGATGTCTGGAAGGTGATGGTCTCAGCCCAGTTCTTCAAACGGGTGAGGTAGGAGAGAGGATCCGACGAAGGTGAAGGGGAAGATTGAGAAAAGAATTCACCTGACAAGAGTAAGGGAGATCAATAGACTAGATCCGTGACTGCGCATTGAAGATCTCCCTTGAGGGCAGAGCGGATGCCCAAAAGTACAAAAGGAAGAGCCTCAGTCCATTGCTGTTGCTGGGGGTGAGAGCCCAAAGATACCTTAAGCTGGCGATGAAATTTTTCTATAACACCATTTGAAGCCGGATGAAAGCTGGTGGTTCTGATAAGCCCAGAACCCAGGAGGCGCATCAAATCTCTCCAAATGAAAGATTCAAATTGTCTACCTTGATCCGTGGTCACAATAAGTGATACGCCGAAACGTGCAACCCAGTGAGTCAGGAAAGCTTTAGCTATGACTTGGCAGTGGCGGTTTTGAGAGGAATGGTTTCCGGAGAGCGCGTGAAGAGGCCAATACATGTAAGGATATATTGATGCCCATCAGAATGCACGGAAGAGAAATTAACCTGAGCTGCAGAGAAGAGTCCTGGGGAAAAGAGGGTTCTTCTGATGCCTGTGCAGTGGCCATGTCCTCGTAGTTGATGCTGGGGTGAAGATAGGAGGTAATCTCGATTCGTGAAAGTGCATTAGCAGTGGGATTATCCGTACCTGGGACGTGACGGATGTCTGGCGTAAACTGCGAAGCATATTTTAAATTACGAGCTACTCTCAGCGAGTGTCGTTCATTTCGAGATGCAATGGCGAAGGTGATCGGCTTGCGATCGGTAAGAATGTGAATTCCCTGCCCTCCAGAAAGTATCTGAAGTGTTTGACTGCCAGGTAGATTGCCAGCAGTTCTCTGCCGAAGGTGCTGTAACGGGTTTCAGCAGGCTGCAGCTCCTTCGAGAAGAAGGCAAGAGACCAAAAACCATTAAGGTGTTCCTGCATTACGCCTCCGACCGCGAAATCGGAGGTATCAATCTGAACGCGAGTTCTTGCAGAGTCCTGTGGGTGGACAAGGAGAGTGGCTATACGAGTGCGGTTTTTGCAGAAGTGAAAGCAACACAACCTTCTTCCGTCCACTCTACCTTGACCAAGACACCTCTTCTTCGGACGGAGGAGCTCTGTGAGAGGCCGAAGCAGAGCAGCTGCTGCAGATAGAAAGCGATGGTAGTAGTTCAGCATCCCAAGCCACTGCCTCAGATGCTTCTTCGTCTCGGGTAAAGGAAAAGCACTAATGGCGTCGACACGCTCCTGGAGGGGGCGAACACCTTCAGAAGAGGCTGTGTGCCCAAGAAACTTGAGAGAGGTACACCCAAAAGGGACTTCTCCGGGCTGGTGCGGAGTTTCTTTTCGGAGTCGGAAGCTATAAGCAGGTCGTCGATGTAGGCCCAAAAGAAAGGGTAGCCCTCGCAAGAGTGTTAATGAACTGCTGGAAAGTTTTGTGAAGCATTGCGTAAACTGAAAGGGGTTCTCAAGAACTCAAAAAGTTCGAAAAGTGTAATCACTGCAGTCTTGTGAACGTCCTCGGGTGCACAGGGATCTAGTGATGGGCACGAACCAGATCGATTTTTGGAAAATATTGCAGCACTACTGAGGTGGGACGTGAATGACAGGATATGAGGGACGGGATAGCGATCTGGGACAGTGATCGCGTTGAGAGCCCTAAATTCTCCACAGGAGGGTCAGTCCCCAGGGGTAGCTTTAGGGACAAGATGTAAAGGTGAAACCCAACTGCTCTTGGAAGGTCGAACGATTCCCAGCTCAAGCATGTGATCAAACTCAGCACGAGCGATCTTCAGCTTCTCTTGTGCGAGCGCAAAAGTCGGAGGACCTGTGGCCTCTATGTGGTGGAGGACTAAATGATTGATTGGGGCAGCTAAAGAGCAGGGGTGCAGAAGAGATGGAAAATCCTTCTGCATGAGAGAGAGAGAGAGAGAGAGAGAGAGAGAGAGAGAGAGAGAGAGAGAGAGAGAGAGAGAGAGAGAGAGAGAGAGAGAGAGAGAGAGAGAGAGAGAGAGAGAGAGAGAGAGAGAGGGGAAGAAGAAATAGAGGGTTGAACAGCGGAAATGTTCCCTACTGCAGAAGGAGAGATGATGTTCTTGGAGAAAAAGGTGATGTTGACATCCACCAGACGGTTCCAAGGATGGCACGGAAAAAATCAATTGATTTTTTCAACTGATTTTTTCACTTGATTTTTTGCTCCAAAAATCATGATTTTGCTATTTTTGATTTTTTGCTTTTTTATATATATTTTTAAAGTTATTTGGATATTTAAGTGATTTAACTTCAATAGAAATAAAAAATTAAAATAATAATATCATAGCAAGGCTGCTCTGTTTCAAATTTCTACACTAAAAATGTCAACAAAAGATCATGTTTCAAACATGTTTCTTTTATGTCTGATGTAATATATTATCATTATTACATATAACACTCTTTAGTGTTGCTGTTTCATTGTGTCATAGACTATAAGCCCTATTTTAAGATTTTGAATCCTCAGATATAGGGCCAGGGTTAAAACTAATACCTAATCGACTTGAAAAAAAAGTTTGTTTACAAATTATATTTCGCGTGACGTCACGAATCTCAAAAAAATCCAAAAAATCCAAAAAATCAAAAAATGTTTTTTTTTTCTCAAAAAAATCCAAAAAATCTCCAACCCTGGTGGGTTCCGAAGATCAACCAGTTGGTAGAAATGGTTCAAAAAATCTGCGCCGATAATCGGTTGTGACTGCAGCAACTGTGAAATCCAATCGGAAAAACATCCTGAGCGAGATGTCAAGGGTGCATGAACGTTCACCGTAAGTACCAATGACAGTATCGTTCGCGGTGCACAGGAAACTGGTAGGTTGAATACCGGGAGGAACCAAACTATTTGAAGGGAGGCAAGAAATCTCAGCTCCTGTTTTACTTGGTGGAAGGGTCCAAAACACAGAAGGCGGTACCGAGCAGGGGAGCCAGTGTCCTGTACCGCCCCTAAGGATTGGCTGCAGAGTTTCCTCAAGAATGTGCACGGCTGAATACATTTCCAGTCATGCTCCTAGAAGGTGTTGTGATAGTAACAGTCCCCAACGGTTCTCGTGGCGGGGGGTGTTAGTGCGATGCGGGGTGGAGAGCGATTGCGGAGGGTGAGGAGGCGTAAATCCACCATGATAGCCTCTACATTTCTCTCCAGGCGGGACAGCCTGTCCTCCAGAGCGGGAGGAAACTGAGAAGCTCCTTAAGGAGAAGGAAAGGTATTCAGAGTATGAGCAATAGCAGAAGTGTAAGTGGGGGCTGAAACGGTAGAGGTAACAGAATGAGGAGAAATAGAAACAACGTGAGGAGGCTGGTACCACATAGCACGGTCAGCTGCCTCAACAGAGGCCCGCAGGGACAAAGTGGGATCAGTAGGGGCTATTATGCTGTGAACTTGTGGGGGCAACTTTTGCACGAAAAGTTGCAGGAGTATGGCCTCCTCTCTGGGGGATGGGGTATTCCCGAGCTGTGAAAGCATTCTAGATAACATCTCTGTAGGGGACCTGTCTGCTCCAACTTGTCCTCCCTAGAAGATGAGAAGCGTGCAAGGAGCACTTCTTTTTAGAGAAGTGTAAGGGGTAGAAAAGCCGGATTCTATGGCCAGAGCGTCTCTTACCTTCATGAGGGGACCCTCTGACAGGCCACCCAACAGGGTTGTACTTCTGAAGCTCGATTTAGTCTTCAGGGAAAGCGGCTTCTATCGGTAGGAGTCACATATCAGGTGTTTTGGAAATAAAGGCAGGGAGAGAACGGGTGAAAGCCATTTTGTGGGAAAAAAAGAGAGGAAGACAGAGAATACAGTATGAAAAAGAAAGATTCCTAGACTACGTGTGTCTATGTGAGCGGCTGATAAACACGGCTATACCACTACAAGGCCAGTGTTGGCCAATGCATATACACATAGGACATATACGTAAATATATATAATAAAATTATGGAAATGATAATAAATATAATAGTAAGAGAAAATGGAAATATTTAAAAAAAAATAGTAATAATATTAATAAAAAATTGTATTAAATAAAAATATTTAAATTAATTTTACGAATAAAATTAAAAAATATTTTTTAGGCTTGCTTGTGTCTGGAGGTGTATTGCTTGGAGAGTGGACTGTTGTAGCACTAAGAGACTGCTGATGGCAGTTGTTGCTTGTAACTACTGCGGCAGGTGCGAAGAGGTGTGTAACTGAGGAAAACCGAAGAGGTCTCCACATCCACGGGAGACTGAAGAACCAAGGTCACCAATGTAGATTTCTAAGATGAAAGTCCACTATATGCTTCGGATGGTTGAGGAAAAAATCCAGTTATAATTTTACAGTTTTATTTAGGTTGCTCAGTTATGAGTGTATTGTGTAGGCACACACCTTTTAGATTTGATCCTTGTCACAGCCGGATAAATCCAAAACCAGAATAAGACTCACACCCCAGTCTTTGTAAACTTGTGGTTGAAAGGCTGCGTAAATGAAGTACACGCTAGCTATATGTAGGTTCCAGAAAATGCATGCAGGTGAAAAACAAGGCTAGGATTTATGACAATAAAAGTGACCAGGACAAAGAAATGCTTAGAGTCTGTCCGACCACTACAAGATATTTCCCTCTGCTCCCATTCTCTTATGAATTACTTCACCTGGTCTCGCTTTGATTACTTATTATCCAATAGCCTTAAATAAACTTGCATAGAGCTTAATGTTAAAATCCCATTCCTGCTGGCTTTACCATCGAGCGGTGTGAGTTCCTCTTCATTAGGCCACAGCTATCCCACTTTCTCCCTAAGCGGTTTCCTACCATTGATGATGCCTTAACTTCTTCCAGCAAGTTATCATCGCAGCAACAGAAGCTTGCATTCCTCGATCTTCCGCAGGTAGGGGTTCGGCAACCGCTTTGTGGTCCCAATACAAACGGACCCGCATCACCCCAAACATTATTATTTTTAAAGAAGATGAGGCGAAATCTCGTCGAATTAACCGCCAAACGCGTAAACAATACTTTCGAACTCATACTTCGACTGTCAACTCGACAACTCCCCTTTCTTCAGTATGGAAAGTTGTACAGAAAATATTTCGCCGCTCCAACAATTCTTCACCAACAGTCCTCCTTTATGAGCCTGATGTAACCAATATGATCTCTGCTCCTGCAGCTGTTGCAGATGCATTAGGTTATAGTTTTGCGAGCCACTCGAGCTCTCTCCGCTTTTCTGAAGCCTTTCAAAAACTTAGAATTAACACTTCACCGCCAGATTTTAACAACGAAATGGAAAGATCATACCTATATAACATGAACATTCCTCTCTCTCTCTCTCTCTCTCTCTCTCTCTCTCTCTCTTCTTCTCTCTCTCTCTCCTCTCTCTCTCTCTCTCTCTCTCTCTCTCTCTCTCTCTCTCTCTCTCTCTCTCTCTCTCTCTCTCTCTCTCTCTCTCTCTCTCTCTCTTCTCTCTTTCCTCTTCTCTCTTTTCTCTCTCTCTCTCGCTCTCTCTCTTCTCTCTCTCCCTCTCTCTCTACTCTTCTCATCTCTATATCCTCTCTTCTCTCTCTCTCTCTCTCTCTCTCTCTCTCTCTCTCTCTCTCTCTCTCTGTTTTTTAAGTATTTGAAAATTTTTACACAATTGCATCATCTTACACTATGGTGAATCTAATCAAAGAAGGAAGTTACGGCACATACCACAGTATAAATGCACATGCTCTTCGTTTGTAAATTGTAATCGTCACAGCACAATCCAATAACATAGTAAAAATGTGCTAATAATTATCTAATTGGAGAGTATCTCGGGCTTTCGTGCAGGTGGGTTCACTTGCCTTAAGCTCGTGAGTCGTGATAGCCTGAAGGGACGGCATTGGCCCTTCGTTGGTGAGGTCCGCTCTCAAAAAAACAAAGCCAAAAAAAAAATTATCTAACTATTGTTAATCTAATTAATTGTCGAACAGTTAACAATTGCTATTAGCAAATATTAATTAACAGTCTAATTATTAGATTGTGGTCCCAGCTCGAAAATGAATAAGAATTTTAGATACCGGCATCGATGGGTGTAGTGGCTCCTCAGGCTGGCACATTTTTTTCAGTTTTTTATACATATAATTTGAATGTTGGATTAATTTTTTGTTATTTGTATTGGTGCTGGTGTTATAAATTAATATTTAATTTATAGAATAGGCCTATATTTGATTCCCAATGATTCTTTATGATAGGGTTAAGTTTAGGTTAACTTATGTAGCATATGTCATGGAGAACATGACAAGAGAGACAATTAAAACCAAATGAACCTGTCAAGACTGTCTCAGTCATAAAGATGTAAAGTTTCCATTTTATTTTGGAATGACTCATTTTTTATTTATATT
Organism: Trachelipus rathkii; assembly: GCA_015478945.1. Lineage (NCBI taxonomy): Eukaryota > Metazoa > Arthropoda > Malacostraca > Isopoda > Trachelipodidae > Trachelipus > Trachelipus rathkii. The sequence continues at coordinate 20,602 of JABUQX010066795.1, read as the reverse complement.
TTTATCATGCAATAATTACCCAACTTACTAATTATACACGTAACATGCAATTTATTAAGCTTAATTTTTAAAAAAATATATCAATTAAGCAATATGCAGAACGAATTCCTTAAGGTAAATTATAAAATGTATCAAGTAAATTAATATGCAAAATCATATCACCAATTATAATATAATATATATATTATTATATATATTATAATATATATATATATATAATAGATATATATATATACAAAATATATATATATATATATAATATATATATATATATATATAATATATATATATATATATATATATTGAGAAGACACTGTATTAAAATCCATCAATGTAAGGAAAATTCCCAAGTCATGTGCTGACATGACTTTGGATTTTCGCTTAGTATATAAAGGATTGAGCCATAAAAACCTTAACCTTTACCTCACACCTAAAAACCTTAAGTATATATATCCATATTAAACCAGAAAAACACTTGCAGGGCACCCCTTACAGTGGTGCAGCCTACACGTAAAACCCTGTCTACAATGAGGTGGTGACAGTACCCACAATAAGTATGCCAACTTTGAAAGGCTTACGAACTCTCTATGATACCCTAAAGAGCATTTTTAAACTTTAAGGGGGGTATTAAAACACGGGAATTTAACCTCGTCTATGACGAGGTTGCGTCACCACCTAGCGCGTCCAAATTTCAGCCAGATATGATATATAGAATGCAATAATGAAAATTGACCCTACCCCCTTCGCTAATTGTAGTTTATATATTTTTTTTTTTTTTTTTTTTTTTTTTTTTTTACGGTTATCACCACCGCTCACGGGCAATGCCCTATTCAAGGAAGGGGGTGTTAAAAACAACAAAAATTCAACTAACACAAATTACGCAGATGAGCACCAACGCCGGGCTTTAAAGGTGAGGGAGATTAATTGAGTAGAAACACAGAAGATGGAAGAGAATTCCACAGAACAGAGGTGGCAGGATAGAAGGAGGCACCGCATCGTACTAGTCTGGAGTTGCTGATATCAACACAAAAACTCATGTGCGACAGCAGCAACCCCTGTGCTTACGAAGGGGCGTCTTAAAGGTGGGGCACGCGAGTGGAAAGTTCCCTCGAGCACTTGCCGGCTACGGGTACCTATAGAAAAAGGATAAAGCACCAACATCGCGCCGCAAAGATAGAGGTCAAGTGACTAGAAAGAACAGGACAGTTGTTAAGTCTTTTTGCCTTGACTCGACCCTATCCAAAAGACCGGTGAAAACCAGAAGCCCCCCAGATATGAGAGCACTACTCCATACAAGGGCGGATGAGGCCCTTGTATAAATGGAGTAACTGTGAAGAGGAAAAAAAGTCTCGCAGTCTAAACAGAACTCCCAGCTCTTTGAGGCCGCCTTAGCAAACGTTGTGATGTGAGGTTCCAAGACATTTTTTGTTGTTTATGTTAAGGCCAAGGATGTTTATATTGTCGACAGGCAGAGACGAGAACCGTCGAAAGAGATAGGGAAGTTAGAAGGTGTCTTAAGAGAGCTAGATTTTGTAGAAGTTGAGTTTTTTAAAGAATTGAATTTCACAAGGTTTCAGACGACCCCACCCGGAAATTCTATCCAGATCAGCTGAGTAATAGAATCGGAAAGATTAAGCGGAGGCAATTCTAGAATAAAAGAAGGAGCATAATTGAAATGAGTTGAAGAATGAAGCGTCGAGTCATCAGGCATATGAGTAGATAGGAGTTAGATGTGCAGGTTGAGAAGATCATTAATGGAAAAGTAGGAATAAACTTGGAGAAACAACAGAACCCTGAGGAACACCACTATTGACAGAAAAGGAAGAAGAAGTCGCCCCATCAACAACAGCCTGATATTGAGCGATTGATAGAAAACTATTCTTAATTAAGCCATAGATAAGGAGGAAAACCCAAAGGAGGGGAGCTTGGAGAGCAGTGACGCGATGCCATTACCCGGTCAAATGCTTGGATATGTCAAGCGCCCACCACGCAAGTCTCCCCATAGTTTTCTAAGGGCGGAAAACCATAAATCAGTAAGATAGGAAAGTATATCGCCAGTAGACCTCGAGCGCCGAAAGCCGTTATGGCGATCGGAAAGAAGTGAATGAGATTCCAGCTGATCTAAGAAATGAGAGTTGAGAAGAGTTTCGAATATATTTGATAAAGAGCATTGATACGCTATTTTAGTTTTTTTTTTTTAAGGCGCCAGTTAAAATGATCAGAGCGGCTTCCTTTTTTCGGAAAAGGTTGGACATTTGCGTGCGCTTCCAACACTGAGGAAAGTGTTAGGTATTGAGACATAGAAATATAGTTGAACGAGGAGGGGATAGCACGGGGAAGCACACTCCCTCAAAACTCGGGAGGAATGCCAATCCAGGGCCACCCGCCTTCCTGACATTCACAGATTTCAGGAGCCCCATGCACCGATCAAATGTAATCACAGCAAAGGCAAAGGACACCTGAGAGGAGTAAGAGGAATGAGGATGCCAGAATCTTCCAGGGTTGATTTAGAGAATTAGGGAGGCCGAAGAGATTTTGGGCTTTTCAGGTGAGAAGAATTAGCAAACAGAGCCATCAGAGCGAATAGAGGAGGAAAGACAGGATTTACAGAAGTTGTTAGAGATGTTTTTTGGCAAGAGGGCCAGAAAGACTTTATACAGTAGGGAGAACCAGAGCGTTAGCGCACTTTTCGTTTAGATGAAAGCCTGCTTGCTGTCGAAGAGTATCCCCTGCAACGATTTCTGCAGAATGAAAATTAGCAAAGAGTGATAGGGAGAACGAGATTTTCCACTCCCGATACGCATGGTCTAGCCTGAATGGCAGAGAACAAGCAGATCGAACCATGAATTATGAGGAGAGAAAGATTTAGTTCGAGAGAGGAAGGAATGAACCTGCTCATCCCATCAAGGATTACAGCTCCCCACCTTATCGGCAGAAGTCGAAGCGTCCCCAGAGAGTCAAAGCACAGTCATTCCAATTATGTTAGCGTTAGAAGCAACGCAAGGCCCCCCAATCGGCCCGATCAAAGTGCCAGAAAAAAAACGCGTGGGGCAGGATGGAGCTGTTGCAGAGAAAGTATTAAAATTAAGAGATATAAGGTTGTGGTCAGATTTACCGAATGGACTATATTGGTGTATATAAAGAAGAAGGACTAGGTGGTGAAACATTAGGTCCAAGTGTGTTCAAGAATTGATTGGGACGATCCGGAATGTGTGTGGTTCTTTAATTAGTTGCTCCAGATCGTTGAGAAGTAGCTGATGATTCGGCCTCCTCCCCACCCTAAATCAGTCTGTGCAGGGAACCACAAGGAATATATTACTTTATTAATAACATTAAAGATACCCTCGTTCGCTAATTGTAGCTTTATATACATATTTCATACATTTTTTTTTTTTTTTTGGAGTTGCCCTACCCCAAATTTTTGTGACTGACAAACTTTTTATTTTTTAAAAATATTTTTATTTTATTACTTTTTTTATACCAAATTGCTCACAAAAGACTATATTTTGTAACAGTGTATACAATAAAATGGTATCTCTAATAGTTTTTGAGATATACTTACTGAAACCTCAAAATTTCACCTGTTTTTTAACCTCTAAAAATAAATAATCATTTTTAGTGTTTGAAAGATTTCTGAGGCAACTTACACAATAACACAAGAAATAAAAATGTAATGGTTATGTTACTTGTACAATGCTCAACCAGCATAGTTGTGTGTACATTCAACATTGGCCTAATACCAAAACGTTCACGCCAGTGCCATTTAGCAAATAGTTCTCAAAGTTGGGCTTAAAGTTGTCATGACAACATTTACTAGCAACTTTGTGATAAAATTAAAAAAAAATTAGCCAAAGTTTTGCTAATTCATCTGCATTGCAAAACCACCTTTTATTTGAGGACCCCTAGTGCTATGAATATAGTATGTCGTATGAAGCCAAAACTTGCACGACCTCATTTTAAGACCTCCAGGAACATTTGGTAGAAGTTTCTTGCATGGGGAGGAAATATATTAAAAACAAATCACTTATTGAAAAAAAATAAAATCAATTTTTTTGTCACATTATTCATGACTAAACAATTATCATAATTTCTTACATCAAGATGACACAACTTCTTTATAACTTTATCCTGCTCCCCTAGTCTCCCTTCCATGGTCTATAAAGAATTTATTGATTTTATTATTATTGAGAGATGTAAATATTTTTTAAACTTGTTTCATATCCCCTTTAAGGAATCAGTTTCAACAGAAAATATTCCTAACTTCTCATAGCTCTTCCTCTCAAAGCCAGAAATCATCCTTGTTTCTTTATATTGCACTCTCTTCAGCATAATCAGTAATCTATCTAACTCTAATATTGATCTAACATAGCTATTTTACCATTTACTTATAATCTCCTTGCTCATTTAAATAATATTGCATTTTATTATATTCCTAACCAATCTTAATAGCCTTGTTTGTGTTTCCATACACCAATTGATGACTCAGAAAACAGCAAATCATTCATTTGGGTAACTTAGCGTCGGGCGGGGTGACTTGGACCACTTTAGGTATAACTTCGTCTCCCGACTCTCCCCTAATGCACTTTTTTGAAATTTTTTTTTTTGTAAATCACGGCCCTATAGTCGGGATAAGCACACAAAAAAAATAATAATGTAATTCTAAAATAAAAGTTTTATTAAAGTTTGAATAACGCCGAGTCAGCCCGACCGTGGAGGGTGAAGCGGACCACCATTGAAGGGTGACTCGGACCATCTGTTTAAAAATTCGCTTTTTATATATAATCTAAATTCTATATTTAATTTTTACTTAATATAAATAATTATTTATCATATTAAAATTCGTAATAAGTATATAAAAAATGTCAATAATGAATAAATAAAATAGAATATTAAATAGGTGGTCCGATTCACCCCTCTCCGCCCAAAAATTTGACACTTTTTTTGAACTCGTTTTTTTATTAAAATTTCATTTTTTAAAAAAAAATTTCCACTTAATATAAGTAACTTTTTTATTATATTTATTAAATTAATTTATACGTAATAAAAATGTCAATTAATTAATACGTGAAAATACGAAAAAACAATGGTGGTCCGAGCCACCGCATCAATTTACGGCGGGGTTGAAAATCGGACAAGTTAGGCCCCGTTTTTTTGGCACTAATACTGCTTGGATCAAAAATTTACTTTGCCAGTTTAAAAGCTAACATACTCGAGTGTATCACTGAAAAAAATAATTAAATCGATCCACAATTTTTCATTTTATAACTGAAAAAGTTAAAAAAACTCACATTTTTCAAAAGGGAAATTCTATTGAAGGAACGAAGTTACCCTAATTTCTAACATTTTTTTTTAAAAATATAAAAACTTTCTAGAATTAAATATGATCTAAATAAAACTTGTAGTACTACCGCGTGGCTATAAAATGAGCGAATATTTTTTTTTTTTTATTATTATTTTTTATTTTATTTAGAGTGGACCGAATCACCCCTCCTAAATAGGCGGACCTGGTCACCCCGCCCGACGCTATATGAAGAATCTTTCACGTTTTATAAAAATTGATTTAACTACTTTATCTGTAAACCCAAGAAGTGTATCTAGATCACTTTAAATCTTTATACATCTGCCATTATTCCTTACAGAGGTAGCCACTTTGATTTCATTTGCAAGCTTAAATCTTATATTTAAGTCCCGGGTCCAGATCATATGACTTATTACCATTTAGTTATACACATTACCTTATATTCCTCAACCACTGTAACTCAACCATGCACCACTACCTGTACCATAATGTGATAACTTTTGCAGAAGGCTTATATGGGGTACCTTATCAAAGGCTTTGCTGAAGTCTAATTATATAACTTGAACTGGATCTTCCCTGTCATTGCAGTCAGAAATGCATTCCATAAATTCTAATAGATTTGTGTGACACAATCTACCCTTTCTAAAACATGTTGGGAGTTATCAGTATCTTGTCATATAAATTTTTGTATATGGCTTTTTAGTAACTTTTCCAAAACTTTTATGATCAGATCTTAAGCTATAGTCATTTTCTTTTTGTTCACTTAGCTAAATTTTTTTTATAAAAATTTAGTAGAAAAATGTTTTTTTTTGTCATTTTAGGAGCAAAAATGACATCACAAGTTAAAAAAAAAAAAAACTTAAATTTTACCATGCTCCTAGATGTAGTTACCTAAAATTTAAAATGTAAACAAACCCATTTTTGTAGCTGCCATTTGTATCTCAACATTTGTCAAATTTTATATCAAATTTTTACATTTTTTCAAACCTATTTTTTAGCTGCCATTTGTATCTCAACATTTGTCAAATTTTATATCAAATTTTTACATTTTTTAAAATAATGTTAAATATATTGTAGTTTAAAAAACTATTTATAAATTTTATTAATTATTCTTCTGATACACATAGGTATATCAATATAATTAATCCCATTAGAAACCCTTTCATTAGTTACATTTTTTTTTTAATTCGCCAATAATGATAAACTTCATTATTTTGTTTTGACTACATATAATTCTCTCATAACAGGGTATAAATGATCCTGTATCAGTGAAATATTTGGGAAACCCAATCATGTGTTGAATAGTAATCAGGTGATTGAGAAACCTAAATTTTAAGCAAATATTTGAAAAACTGTTCAGTTGTGCAAAAGGTCTATAAAAGCTCTTATGAAAATGGTACCCATCTAACTTTTTAAGAAAGATTGTGAATAAAAAGAAATTGACTTAATTGGTCTACAATTTCTTAAATCTTCCTTACTACCTTTATATATATATATATATATATATATATATATATATATATATATATATATATATATATATATATATATAACTTCACACCTCTTCAAACACTACCTCCAAAAATACATCATAATATATATATATATATATATCAATAACAGCATCACAGTTATATATATATACTCTTACTCAGTCATCCCGCACCCCTCCTACAAAAGTAGGCAACACAGAGATATTTTGTCACCATTGTAGACCAGGCCCAGAGGTCTGTTAAAGTGATTGTATCAAAGTTGCATCTAATGTTCATTAAGTCGGCAGTCTAGTAAGAGATGTTTTGTCATTTGTCTGGGAGGGACATTGGTATATGGATTTCAACCAAACTCCTCCACATTCTCGCGCTCTTCTAGTAACAATAGACACCAATAAAGCATTCAACACAGTCCCATGTCACCTCTTAATAGACAAAGTATTAAACAAAGATATGTATAAGAATTGATAGCAAGAAAATAATAGCAAATTTCATATCCAGTAATTCAGCTAGTTATAAAAGGACATCACTCCTCCTGCACATACAAATTATATAAGGAGTTCCCCGGGGTACCATTATATAACATAACAACATAACATAAAGTATAGAGGCAGCAAGAAGCCACATGGATCTATCGAGACTATCCAAGTCAACTAGAATAAAGAACCAATCACCCAGCATGTTCATGATAAACCCACACAGTACCCTAGGGCTTGTCAATAACTTACATAGGCCTATTATACACCAAGTCTATTACCAAAAGAAAAAAACTATAGCTAAGGTACTGTACATGCTAATCACAATTCAACATAATCACCCATCTCGCACATCTTACAAAAAAACTTAATATCAACTACAAGAAAGCAATTTGGTAAGCTTTCACTGACAGCATAGAATTAGATTGAGTCTTTCCAAATTACTGACTTTCCCTCTCTCAAGAAAGCAATACAACGCTTAAATAAAATAATACTAAAAGAATCCCAAGAAAACCATTCCACAAAACTACTGCAAAAAATTTAACCCCAACTTCTCGCCTGAAATAGATGTCCTAATAAAACAAAGAAACGCTCTATGACAAAATAGACAACCCAAAATGAGCCAAATAAATCAAATCATAAACATTAACAATAGAATAAATACCTTAATCAACTCAAATAAGAAAGAGAACTGGCAACAATATACCCTAACACTAGGTCATAAGACCGACACAACAAGAATATTCCCTATAATAAAAATAATCTATACATCACTCACTCCACACACACACCCCCCCAACCCATGAAGCTATATGTAGGCAAAAGAATAAAATCCCC
>JABUQX010066795.1:0-7500 GCA_015478945.1 Trachelipus rathkii | reverse complement strand
AAAACGACTCCTATCAACTCTTAAAACAATTTTGTATAAACTTTTCACACAAAAAAATTTGGAAAAACTATGAATTTTTTTTTATAAAAGTGTACATTTTTTTTTTATGCAAGATTTTGTTCTGGACGATCGAAGTTGATTTTATTTGCATTTTTCCATTTTTAAAAGAAAGAAAAACTTTTTTTCCACGATATTTTCAACATTTTATATGGTATTTTCTTCTTACTGAGTCTGAATGTTAATATTTTTCTTGAGAAACCAGTAGTTCATCCCCTACTGGCCAAATAAATATTCGGCTTAAATGATGCAAATAGAGATATTGACCTTATATATAGTATATATATATATATATATATATATATATATATATATATATATATATAATATATATATATATATATATATATATATATATATATATATATATATATATATATATATATATATATATATGGATAATTATAGAACGTGATCAGTAAAAATTTCTTGCTCTTGAGAAACATGAGGCGCTATCGAATGAATTCGTGGAGTCAGTACGACGCGACTAAGATTTGACTCTCTCTCTCTCTTCTATACTGGTTTTGCAACCTTGCCATATGCTTCCATATATGAATTGAAAATTATTATTATTATTATTATTATTATTATTATTATTATTATTATTATTATTATTATTATTATTATTATTATTATTATTATTATTATTATTATTATTATTATTATTATTATTATTATTATTATTATAGGTACCTTTGGAGAAAATATGGACCAAAATATCATCAACATAAGAGTTCTTCAATTTTCTTGGATAATAAGTTACCAGTCTTTTATTTTGTAAACAGTGGCCATTCTGATTCCAGGTTGAAAAGTAAAATTCCTACAGAGAATGATTCAAATACACGGAATAAAAAGTTTGAAGATAAGGAAGTTTACACTGTGTGTGATGAAGTTAGCGGTAATGTTGTTAATAAAGTAAAAGACAAAAGCTACACACTTCAAACAAATTTAAATACCAAAGAAAATTCTTCGTCAGAGGAACCTGTGTTAGAACAGGAACAGATCTCTTCACCTGTTTTTTGTCATGAAACTATTGTTCATAAATATTCTCGTGTTCCTGCATTGCCAAGTTACATACAAAATACAGTTTCGGTAAATATTCCAACAGAACCAGATAGCGAAGCAATTTCAAGCATACACAGATTTTTTCTAGGAAGATTCGTTAAATATTTAAAGAAATTTCAACAGTCGTTAGAGAATGAAATGCCAGATACTTTTCATATGTTTAACACATTTACAAATGGATTTAAAGAATTTGTAATTGATCTCAGGTAGTAGTTTTAGTTTTTAAAAGTTTGTGTTATAATATTAATTTATTTTGTGCTTTTATTGTGATCATGATATAAATTCAAATTTTAATTATTCATTATATAAATGTAGAACTAATGCTATAATGTTATATAAAATTTTACAATAGTGAAATAAAATTTGGTGAAAAATTTAAAATTAAGATTCACTGAACAGTTGAGGCTTAATTCAAATGAATTATTTGAAGTGGTTACTTTTGCTTTCTTAGTTGGTCTATGTATCCATGTTATTTGAGATTGTAATATTTACATATTTATTTTTTAAAATTCTATCTTATGTAAGAAAGTATTAACAGTAGGCATGATTTCTATATAAATGAAGTACAAATTGAACATATTAAATTATTTTAGAGAAAATGTGCATGGTGTGCAAAAAGAGTGTGGAAAAGTATTATTCTATTTGGTATTTACTCTGTTTTGTGTTAGGAGGCTGGGAACCAAAGTTTAGATGGTGAGAAACTGCTAGATAAAATAATTTATTGTAAGTGGAACAGTTCTGTTTGTGAAAGTTGAAATTTTGGTTTAATAATTCTTAGATAAAATTGTAAAAACACTTGTATGGGAGAATGTTGTATGTGTAAAAACTAATGTAAAACCAAATTTTTTGGGTATGTGACTCCAGCCCAATTATCTCCTTTTTGTTCATAGTTTAATTAAAATGTAATCTACTCTAAACAGTTATTTCGCTTCTAAGGGAGAAGTTAAGTTAGTTTCTTATTAGATAAATCAATGGCAGACAAATTAAACTAATTTTCTTCACATGTTGAATGCTGCAAATTCAGGTTTTTTCTTCCACGCCTTTACCTTTTTTTGGCATTATTAATTACAGAATCTTTACCAGCCCAGAATTATTTATGAGTATCTCAGTTATTTTCCATGTTGTGGTAACTTGAATTTGGGGAGAACAGGAGATATCGGGGAATGTGGAGTTCATTATGTTGTAGAGGTCTTTGAGTAGGTTGGTTTCTGTTGTTGAGAATACAGAGTGAATGGAAATTGTTTATAAGTGCATCACCTCTTGGTGTGTGGGTGTTATGCCATGAAGGGTGATGTACATTGATATCCCCAGCTAATATCAGGATATTGTGTTAAGGGGGATAGGTCTGGGATATAATCCCCTGGACAATGTTGAGATGTAGATAGGAGGGATATAAAAATTAATTAGGTTGTATGTTTTTTCATTGACAATTCTATTGATTGGTAAGTGGACACCTGACCATTGTTCACGAGGAGGATTTTGCGATTTGTGGTGTTTCGGAATTGGATATTTGTGTGTATGAGTGCGATAAGGCTATGTTTGGTTTGATTTTTGTCTTGTCTTAAGATTGTGTGGTTAGGAAGTTCGGATAGGTAAGTGTGTTCTGTGTGAGATTGGATTCCTGTATAAATGCTATACGTGTATATTGTATTCAATTAGGGTTTGGTGAAATTCTTTGTTTATTTTTTATACCATTAATATTTAATTGAAGTATGTTGATTGAATTATGGTGGTAGAGGATGTAGATTTCTGTGTGCGAGGTGCGAGGTTCCTCATAAGTGGCAGGACCAATGACCATGTTGGAGAATAAGCATTAAGGGTTTGAAGGTTGGTGCATTTTGGATGAAACCAGTTGACAAGCTGTAAGATGTCTGGAGGATGAGCGTGGATATGAACCATTAGGCACTCTCTCTCTCTCTCTCTCTCTCTCTCTCTCTCTCTCTCTCTCTCTCTCTCTCTCTCTTCTCTCTCCTCTCTCTCTCTCGTCTCTCTCTCTCGCTCTCTACTCTCTCCTCTCTCTCTCTCTCTCTCTCTCTCTCTCTCTCTCTCTCTCTCTCTCTCTCTCTCTCTCTCTCTCTCTCTCTCTCTCTCTCTCTCTCTCTCTCTTTCTCTCTCTCTCTCTCTCTCTCATCTCTCTCTCTCTCCTCTCTCTCTCTCTCTCTCTTCTCTCCTCTCTCTCGTCTCTCTCTCTCTCTCTCTCTCTCTCGTCTCTCTCTCCTTCTCTCTCCTCTCTTCTCTCTCTCTCTCTCTCTCTCTATATCTCTCTCGCTCTCTCGTTCTCTCTCTCTCTTCTCTCTCCTCCTCCTCTCTCCCTCTCTCCTCTCCTCTCTCTCTCTCTCTCCTCTCTCTCTCCCTCTCCCTCTCCTCTCCCTCATCCGTCTCCCTCTCCCTTCCCTCTCCCTCTCCCTCTCCTCTCCCTCTTCTCCCCCTCTCCTCCACACCCTCTACCCTCTCCCCTCTTCCTCCCTCTCCCCTCTCTCTAATTCTACTCTCTCCTCTCTCTTCTCTAATCTCTGCTCTCTCTCTCCTATCTCTCTCCTCTCCTCTCTCTCTCTCTCTCATCTCTTATATTATATATAATAATTATATATATATATTATATATTATTATATATATATAATAATATAATATATTATATATATATATAAATATTATATATATATATCTTCTTTCTTCTTCTTTTCATCTTCCTTATATTTTCCCAAGAAAATGGGAGTAAAAGGTGCGCGAGACGGAGGCATCGGAAGAAAAAAAGCAAGTAGAAGAAAACATGGAACACAAGCGAAAAGGAAAAAGCCCCAGCCTTAACCGCCCCCTCAGTACCAATTTAAGTTAGTGGGAGAAACCAATCGCAGTCAGAAAATCCACCCTATAACTTCATGGCACAGCGATGGACCCTCACTATGGTAAAAGATCGTCAAAGTAAGGGTTCATCCCTTGGCCCAAGGGGGTGGGCCACAACGCATACCCCCATCACAATCCCGCCATTCACTCATGTACATACCACACTTTCTTCCGCCCTACCCAAGGCTCACATTCTCTCCTTCAAACATTCGTTTACTGACTCAAATCCACTTTTTTCTCTCTCGGTCTCGCCCGCAGTCGGATTCCAAACACACCTCGCCACTATACATTCGCTTTACCAACGAACCAACCGACTATCATTCAATCCTTTTCCAATAGACCAAACCATCGTCTTGGAGAGAGAGAGCAGCTTTCATTTATAATTTCGTTCGATCGATTTCCCCTTTTCTTTTCACACACAACTGTGATGGAGAAAGGCCTCTCTCTAATATATTCAATTCCTCTCTTTAATCAATTACTTCTCACAATGCCTAGGCAAACAAACACAACCCTAAGATTTGTCCATGCTGAACATCATTGAACTTTTTAGATTTCATACTTCCTTATCTCCACAAGACCATAGTCCACTACATATAATAACACAGGTAACAACATACCCTCATGTAAAACCCTTGCGCACTCAAGACTTAAAAGACTTAGTCCCTTAACATTCACCAACGATTTAATATATACGCACCAGCCACCTTCCTGCCCATACACAGACTTTTCCTACTACACAGGTCTGGCATCTCGAGTCCGGTGAAGTCCCTGTTCCTTCATTCCAAATATTATCCCTAAATATTTAAACTCAGTACAACTTGTTCCAGACTGCTCACATCTAACAAAATACTTCACACTGAGGAAGTGTCCTCACATCAAACCATAAAATCTTACTCTTATCCACGTTTACTTTTCAAAGGCCCCTCCTTTTTACAACACTACCTTTGTAGATCTGGCCAAAATCTCTTACCAAATCCTCGTCCAACACTTTCTTGCAGATTCGCTCACACAGAACCAAATCATCCGGCATATAGTAGGTTAGGAGCCCCTCACACTCATCTTCCATATCTCCAACCATTCTAAAACACCTATTTCCTGCCACCCCACCTGTTGCGATTTCGAATGCTTTCTTATCAATAACCGCCCATCCAATATACAGAAATTGAAATAACCAATATAAATAATAATATATATATAATAATATATATTATATATTATATATGAATGATTCACTCACAGTTGAATAATCATATATATAATATATATAATAAATATATATTATATAATATATATTAATATATAATATTATATATAGCATATATATAATATAATATAATATATATATATAATAATATAGTATTAATATATATAGTAATATAATATATAGTATATATATATATATATATATATATATCACCGGTAATTATAATACCTTTACAAATATAATATATATATATATATATTATATATATATATATATATATATATAATATATATATATATATAATATATATATATATATATATATATATATATAATCATGCATAACTACCTTTTTTTCCCCAAGACTGGGGGTAAGGTGTGTGCAGTGCACTGGAAACAGGAAAGTAGTAGAAGAATATGACACAAGTCGAAAAGAAAGCCCAGCCTTATCGCCCCCTCTGTACCATTAATTAGTAAGAACTCGTCGCAGTCAGAAAATCCACCCTAGAGCTTCCCGGGACCGCCGATGGACCCCCACTATGGTAAAATCGTCAATGTAAGGGTTCATCCCTTGGCCCAGGTGGGTCACAACCATACACCCCCGCTCACAAACTCGGCGGGATACTCCGCCATTCACATCATATTAATGCACCTTTATTCTCGCCTCTGCCAACCTCACATTTCTCTCTCCTCCAGAACATGTCCTTTTACTGACTCAATCCACTTTTTCTTCGGTTTCCCAGCCGGTAGATTGTTCATTGTAGGCAATGGGAAGGAACCTTGGCAGGTATATTGTGGTGTATATGGTTATGAGAGTTCTTGAAATTGTCAAAGTAATGCAGTATTAAAGGCGAAATTAGAAAATATTTTTCCTTCGAACTACAATTAAGGATACTTTTTTAATTTTTGGTATTTTAGGGATTACATAGGCGTGGTGGTGAAAACGAGCCCTTGCCCTATTTTATGACCTTAGAAGATTCTTGATAGGAGAGAACTTGAACTTACTTCAATATGCCAAGTGCAAGATGATTCGTGTATTCCCAGTAGTTGCAATTTCATCTTTACCATTTGCTCAAAATTTGGCACTACCAGTAGCGTAAGTTTATTTCATATAATAACTTTTTATAATTTTGTCTATATATATATATATATATATATTAATATATATATATATATAATATATATATATATATATATAATATATATATAAATATATATATATAATTATATATTATATATATATATAGTAAATATATAATATATAGTATATATAATATAATTCAGAAGCTGGGCGTTGCGCCACCAAGTTGCGCCTATGCGCCTATGGCGCACTATCAATTCGTAGGCGCAAAGGCGCATAGGCGCAACAATTTTAAAAAAGGCGGGACTAAGCAAAGGCGCACAGCCAATTCTGTGCGCCTATAGCCGCGCCTATGAACAGGACAAAGCATTTTTTTGTTTTTACCATTAAAAGTTAGAACTTAGAAGCTTGGCAAACTTGTATCATTCTAAAAACCAGTGTAAACATATATATTAAATATTATATAATATATATATTATAATATATAATAATATATATATATATATAAGATGTTTCATCTTATTTATAAATTATAATATATATATAATATATATATTATATATAAATATATATATATATATATTTAATATATATAAATAAATCATGGGTTTCAGACGTAGTTCTTAAACTACTAAGAATAAATTGGCAGACTAGGCTCTGAAAGATTTTCAACTTCTGCAGCGTATCGGAGCTGAACCCCCTGGGGGGGAAACATGGATCACAAGGGACAATGGAGGAGGAAAAGTGACGTGTAGATATTATTTACGGTGTTTTAATTGACAAAAATTAAATAAGTGTGTTTTCTTCCTTAATTAAAAAGCATGCTTTTATTATCGCATTAAAAGTTTACTTTGCAAATAATTTACGAACATACATCCACCAGCCGACGAAAAGTCGTAGGCGCAAAGGCGCAATTAGGCGCATAGGCGCTAGGGGCGCATTGATGTGACCAAAAATATAGGCGCATAGGCGCTAAGCGCACTATGTCCGGGGTCAGGCGGCATAGGCGCAGGCGCACTCAAAAAAAGTATAGGCGCGCCCCAGCTTCTGATATATAATTATATATAATATTATATATAGTATATATATATATATATAATATTATATTATATAAATATATATATATTTATATTATATAATTATATATATATATATATAATTATATATATATATTATATATAATATATAATATAATTACTTCATCTTCCTCTTACTTCCCCAAGGACTGGGGGTAAAGTGCGGTGATCAAG
>JABUQX010066794.1:60000-62500 GCA_015478945.1 Trachelipus rathkii | reverse complement strand
TAATAATATCTTCAACAACATATTATAATATGTAATAATAGCAATAATAATAATAATATATATATATAATATATAATAATAATAATAATAATAATATATATGCTGTATATATACTCTTAATATATAAGAATATATATATGTTTTTGTAATAATATGTATAATAATAATATCAATATATATATATATGTATGCAATAACAATAACAATATGTATTTCATAACAATAAATATAAGAAATATAATATATAATAATATCTAATAATATATATATCTGTAAAATAATACATATAATAATAATAGCCATAAATTTAATAACTCAATGAAAATAATAGATTATGTGTATATATGTTTATAATAATAATAACACTGTATGTATGAGTAATAATAATAATAATATGTAATATATGTATGTAATAATATATATTTCAATAATAATAATATATGTAATATATGCAATAACCTTAATACCATATCTTTGCCAGCACCAGCCTTATAGCACCTGTATGTATGTATTATGTTTTATGTATGTATATATAATATAATAACAACAATATAATAATATGTATGTAATAATATGTAAGCAATAATAACTGTAATAACTCTTTACCAACAATAACAATAATAATAATAGCCATCATTATTTGTAATAATATGTATAGTAATAATATAGTATATAGCCAATATATATATATATATATATATATAATAACAACAATATAAATAATATATATGTATATGTATATATATTTATATGTATATCATAACAATAATAATAATAATAATAATAATATAATAATAATAATATGTATATATGTTCCGTTCAAAGAATGGTGCTTCGCCAGTCAAAGGCGGTGTTTAGCATTTTTATTATTATTGTTATTGTATTATTATTGATATATGTATATATATATATATATGTATATATATAATAATAATATATATATATATATATATATATATATATATAATAATATATGTATATATATATATATTTATTTATCTTTATAATATGTATAATAATATAATAATAATAATAATATGTGTATCTTTATAATAATAACAACAACTTAATAATAATAATATATAATAATAATATATTAACTTAATAATAATAATATAATATATGTATATATAATATGTATGTATAGTATAATAATAATTTAATAATAATAATAATATATATATATATAATAATAATAATGTAATAATAATATATATATATATAATATAATAATAATAATAATATTATAATAATATTAGTAATAACAACAACCAACCAAATAATAATAATATATGCTATATACTATCATATTAATTTCCGATTGATTTTGTTATGATTCGAGCATTTCATTCATTGTAATGTTATATTCATAGTAAGTGCGACAGAAAGTATATATTGTTCATAAGAACATGTGGAGCTCTGTTCTTTCATTGAAAATCCGCTAATTCAATGTAGTCTTATTTTTAAATCATTTACTTATATAGAAATATGTACTGTTTTTTTGTTTTTGCTTTTCCATAATATAATATTTCTCACTTTAATATTTGGATAGTTCTTCCAACTTTTCTATGAATTAATATGGGCAAGCGCTTTTATTATTTATATAATAAATGATGCAATTTTTATTAGTAATTGAACTCTAATAATATATATATATATATATATATATATATATATATATATATATAACTCTTATATATATATATATATATAATATATGTAATAATGTATGTATAATAATAATATAATATATAATGTATATAATATAATATGGAAATAATAATAATATATAGTAATATTTTAGTAACTTCTAATATAACTATATGTAATATATGTAATATATATATAATAATAATAATAATAATAATAATAATAATAATAATACATATATATATATATATAACAATAATGTCAGTAGCATGTATGTATGTATGTAGTATGCTTAATAATAATAATAATAATAACAGCTAATGGCATAGTGTAGCCATGTATGGCAGCATAATGGCACAGCAATAACAGCCAGCAGCCAACAGCCAGAAAGCCAGCTAGTTTCCGATTGAGACAAAAAAACTTTTTAATAATTTTGTATAGTAATAAGAATAATGTAATATCTAAATAATTTAATAATGAGACAGGTACTTTATCTTTCTTTCTTCTAATAAACCAACAATAATAATATAATAACTAATATAATATATATATATATATGCATATGTGTATATATGCATGGAGGCTGTAATATATGCACACACATATGTACAAATATCCAACAATAATATGTATATCTTTCATATATATATAGTCAATAATAATAGCATAATATATATATATATATAAATATTTATATGTATAATATATAATATCTATATATATGTATATAATAATAATATACTCATATCATCAGCAATATAATATATATATATATATATATATATATACCATATATATATATATATATGGATTTTACACAGAATTGATGCGATATAAATATACCATTTTC
>JABUQX010066794.1:52500-57500 GCA_015478945.1 Trachelipus rathkii | reverse complement strand
TATTATTATTATTATTATTATTATTATTATTATTATTATTATTATTATTATTATTAATTAATTAATTATCATTTATTATTATTTTATTATTATTATTATTATTATTATTATTATTATTATTATTATTATTATTATTATTATTATTATTATTATTATTATTATTATTATTTATTATTATTATTATTATTATTATTATTATTATTATTATTATTATTATTATTATTATTATTATTATTATTATTATTATTATTATTATTATTATTATTATTATTAATTATTATTATTACATTAAATATTATTATTATTATTATTATTATTAATTAATTAATTATCATTTATTTATTATTATTATTATTATTGTGTGTGTGTATTATTATTGGTAATTATGATTTTTTCTTCGTATTATAAAATTAATAATATTGGTACTTACTTAGTACTATTTATTCTTATTAATATTATTATTATTATTATTATTATTATTATTTATGTATTATTATTATTATTATTATTATTATTATTATTATTATTATTATCCCTTTCTTACCCGTCAATTCCCCAATTTGTCATCCTTCTCCTCCTTTTTCTGTACGTACTACCCAACGTATTCCTGGTCTCTCTTATGTGAGTCTCCCCAGTTTCCTCCTGAATCCTGGTGGCTATCGAACTGATGTATTTGTTTGTATCTTATGCCCATCTTGCCTTCCTTCCCCCGTGGGTAAGGGTACAGGTCAAAAACCGGTTGTTTTAGTCTTTCTCCGGGCCACCTATTGGTGGGGACCCGAACTTTGACTAGCCACTAAGAAGGCTGTCCGGCAGTTGGGTGTATAATATTGGGCTTCGCGTTTTATCCGTGTGGTGCTTGGCTATTATTTTGTCGTCTTAGGGACTGGACGAGGAGTTCTGGTGGGCTTTTCCGAGGCTACCTCCAAGGCCCAACTTACGGGGTGGGGTTTCGGGGAGGTAGGTTTTTTGCTCTGGGCTTGTGGTTGGCGTGGTTTCCGTGGTTACTCTCCCGGGATATATGATGTTTATATTCATCATTTGTGTTACTGTATTTGTGTTTATTTATTTACTGCGGAGTAGATGTATAAAAGGAGAAAACTTTTTTATGGGTAAAATTAAAAGATAAACGCTTTCAAGAAGGATGGAATTCAAAATCTGTCGGTTCCTAACCCAACCCTTTCCTGGTCATATCTAGACCAAATACCAATAGGGGCTTTGTTGCCCTTATTGATGAAATGGTTGGTATTTTTATACCCCGACCAATATTCTTAAATAACTGCCCGTCTTCTAGGAATACCCCGTCTAGACAATCTGGGGAGGATTCCAATAATTTCTAAACCTAAAGATATTCGTAATAAGTCAAAGGGAACCATATATGCACCGGATTTCTGTTCAGATACTTCGGATGACATTCTTTCTTATTTGCAAAGACGCAACGTGCTAATTTACGGATGTTTATCGGTTATCTCTTCGCTAGGAGAACCCCTCAACGACGAACCCTCGTTTCCTACTTACCTTCTCTGTGACTTTCCTCCAACGAAAGTAAATCTTGGATTTACTATGTGCATGGTTTGGACCTATGTTCCCTTCCCGAGAAGATGTTTCAAGTGCCATAAATTTGGTTACCCTCAGAGATATTGTCGGTCTCCCTGGACCATATGCCCAAAATGTGGATTTTCTCTCCATCCGAACTTTGAAAAATATCTTCCTACTTGTCCTAATTGCAAGGGTTCCCATACGGCCTCCTTTGTCCATTGCTTCTTCTTCGCCTTATAGAAGGAAATCCTAAGTATTATCGTCGTGAAGCAACACTCCGAGCAAAGGAGAAGCTGGCTCATCTTCCTCTTTCTTATGCTACAGCAAGAACTATTACAGCTGTGGTAGTCTCTAATATTGCACATCGCTCTCGTCAGTTGTGTCTAGAACTTGCTCCACTTTCACATTCCTCCATGCAGACTTCCGTACTGGACTCCGGGTCACCTGGTGTGGTGATTTTTATTGCTCAGGACAATTGCCCTCCCCACTATCCTACCATGATCTACCGTACTACTCGTCATTCATCGCCAACACACACTACTCTCTCTCATGATATTCACCTTGCAGAGGTCTATGCCACACCCAAGGGAATATCTATTGATTTTAAAACCTATCCAGCGTCTGCGGTCGATGACAAACATACATGTGCAACCTCTGGGCGCAATAATAATATCTAACGGAAACGACCTACTACAGTTTCTATGGGGAAACAACAAGGCCCTCTTAATAGTCACGATCTCACGTCCAAGAATGGATCTTCCCAGACCAGACATCAGTACTCGCTTGCATAGCGAGCCACAAACTTCTTAAAACAAAGAGAACCCGTTTTCACTGTAGGACCTTGCTTACTGCCAAAACGGACTCGCCACTTAGACCAGCCAACCCCTTGGTAAAGCACAGAACAGTCGATCAACTTCTTCCCGGTCTGGCCTAATGTTACGCACACCACCTAAGACAACATCGCTTCCACAATCCTAGAGCATTTCTGAAACTTTCTCAAACGCCACAATGGGCTCTTCAGACAACTCTTTATCCATGGGATTACCTGGTGTTAAAACTGATGGCCCATTCAACGGAAGGTCAGAGGAGGTATTGGACGAGACCCTACGTGGACGCGGTCGTCCTTCGAGAAGAGGTGGGGATGTCTCGTTGACCGTTGAGAGTGAACTGACTGCTGGTGGGATTAGAAAGGAAGAGTCTTCTTCTCTCTTTGACTCTTCACCTTTATCCACTTTGAATTCGGAGCCGTCGCCTGAGTCATTTTTCCCTTCTCGGCAGCGGTTATCTCCTGAGAATTTGACTAAGGACACCACGTACCTGCCTTACAATGTGTCTCCTAACACTCCCGATGACATTAATCCTAATTGTCCTTCTCTTCAATCTTTCCCGGACTTTAGTAATGCACCTATTGAAGGGGCACAGCTCTTTTCCCGGTCTTCTAAGTTGTCTGGCGAGGCACGTAAATTGTTAAAAGTGGTCGAGATGTTGGGTGTGCTTTACATTTCTCTAGTGGCCAAACACTCCTCCCCTCCTCTTTCCCTGGGTTTGATATTCTGGTAAGTGGGTCGTTTAGTGGCTTACAGGATTATCAGACTTTAACCTATGAGACGACCGCCAATTAACAATACATAGTGACTATCGTCACGGATCGCCCTGAATATTGACTATATTACCTTTTATGACACGTTTTCTACAATGTAAGTGTCATGGATATTTTGCCAATTACGAAGAACTGAAAAGATTACTTGCAGTTCATCAGCCGTTGGCTGTTTGTTTACAGAAGCTGCAGTTTCGTAACCGAGACCTTTTAGTTTTTACAACCTTCAAGGTACAGTGAACCACTTATTTGGAAGAGTAGAAAGAGATATAGGAGTTGGAAAAGAACAAAGTGATATAGGAGTTGTAAGAGCAGTACGAGATATAGGAGTTGGAAGAGCAGAAAAAGATATAGGAGTTGGAAGAGCAAAAAGAGATATTGGAGTTGGAAAAGAACAAAGAGATATAGGAGTTAGAAGAAAAGAAAGAGATATAGGAGTTAGAAGAGAACAAAGAGATATAGGAGTTGGAAGAGTAGAAAGAGATATAGGAGTTGGAAGAGCAGAAAGAGATATAGGAGTTGGAAGAGAATAAAGAGATATAGGAGTTGGAAGAGTAAAAAGAGATATAGGAGTTGGAAGGGAACAAAGAAAGATAGGAGTTGTAAGAGCAGTAAGAGATAAAGGAGTTGGAAGAGCAGAAAGAGATATAGGAGTTGGAAGAGCAAAAAGAGATATTGGAGTTGGACGAGAACAAAGAGATATAGCAGTTGGAAGTGCAGAAAGAGATAAAAGAATTGGAAGAGAACAAAGAGATATAGGATTGGAAGAGTAGAAAGATTAACTAGAAGGTTGGAAGAAGCAGAAAGAAAATAAGGAGTTAGAAGAAACAAGAGATATAGGAGTTGGGAAGAGTAAGAAAAGAGATTAATAGGAGTTGGAAGAGCAAGAGAAGATAAGGATTGGAAGAGAACAAAGAGAATATAGGATAGTTGAAGAAGTAAAAGAGATAATAGAGTGGACAGGGAACAAGAAAGATAGAGTTGTAAGAGGCAGTTAAGAGATAGAAAGGGAAAGTTTTTGGGGAAAAAGAAAACAAGGCAAGAATATAGAAGTTGGAAGAGCAAAAAGAGATATTGGAGTTGGAAGAGAACAAAGAGATATAGGTGCTCAGTGTATCTAGCTCCCAACTGTAAATATACCAAGAATGAACTAGTCAATTTTTTCCTAGAGTCTCCCACCGGCCCATGTTAATACCTAGGCGATTTTTAACCTCCACCACCCTTTGTGGAGATACTCTGTTGCACCTCCCAATGCCGATTGAATATTGGGTATTTTGCAAGATTTCTCATTGGGATGTCTCCAGATGGATCTTCCAGCTTTTGAATGTTTTGATGCTGGAACCTCTTGATGTGTTGACATCTCGTATGCTTAATCTTGGCTATAGATCGTTACGGTAGGGAAAGGTCAGCTTTCCTCTTTGGAAGCAACCACTACCCAATCGTAATAACATCCTCCAGGCCAAGTACGCAGCAACAACTTTATTCTAGCGGTAAAGCAGAGAGGATTGTCTTCCTTTCATCAGGCCACTTACTTTCTTATCCTTCCTGCAACTACCTTGCTCTCGTTGCCGGCAGATGCCCTCACTTACTTTCATGAGGCAATCATCCAGGTGGCAACAGACCATATATTCCGTTCATCTGGGACCCGTAAATCAACAACTCCCTGGTAGAACCAAGAAAGTGCTCAGCTAATCGTGAAAAGCTGAAATTGTATAGGTTTTATAAACAAACTCTCACACCTTCCAATTTGATTCTTTTTAAAGTTTTAGCAGCTCAATCCCGGCGTATTAATTGATGAATTAGGAAAAAATATTTCAGCAACCCCGTTTCCACCGTTAATTCTTCTACGCATGTATCATCATTC
>JABUQX010066794.1:37500-45000 GCA_015478945.1 Trachelipus rathkii | reverse complement strand
ATTCGGTAGAGCGACAGAGTCACATGACAAGGGCCCGGGTTCGATTCCTAGTCCGGATCCAAGGTATAAATTACCTTGAGAAGTTCCCCTCCTAGAATAGAGCTATGCCCATGAGGTGTAAACTTTAATAAAAGAAAAAAAAACATTTATACAAACACAGGAATTTTCAGTGTTAATATTATGATTAGAACGTTTGAATGTATATTTTTATATTCTTTAATTTTTTTATTCGCGTCTTGCAAAAATTTTTTTGACAGATAATATATATTAAAAGCATAAATGTTTAATTATTTAAAAAATTTGATTTTTTCAACGGCTTCTATAACAGAAGTGTATATATATATATATATATATATATATATATATATATATATATATATATATATATATATATATATATATATATATATATATATATATATAAATATTGTAACAAAATAAAAAAAAATATATATATATATATATAATGCCAAGGTTTTAAAATAAAAAAAAACAGAAGAATTATTCCACGCTGTTACCAATAGAACACATATGAGAATGAGCATAGTTGATAAGTCTCGTGTCCGGGTTAGAATGAGATTGTTTGGAAAGATGAATCCCACAAGTTTTATCTCAAAGGAGGAAGTTTGCGATAAAAATGTTCATCAGAGTCAGTACCATTTCAGAACCATTACCAGTCAGTACCATTAGACGCTATCATTTCAAGAAAGCTGCATGAGTAGAAACACCCAGGCAAGAGAAATGTACTCCATACAAGGACGAACCACTCATCTATAATATATATATATATATACATATATATATATATATATATATATATATATATATATATATATATATATATATATATATATATATATATCACTATATATATATATATATATATATATATAATTTAAAAAATGGTTAAATTTTATTTTAATTTTTTCACTATAATTATTGGTATTATGATGATAAGAATAAATTTCAATGGTAAACATTGCTTTGAAAATTTAAATGTCAAAAATTTAATTATTTAATTCTCAGAGTATCTTCGTGCGTCTGGCAGGAAAATTACTTATATAGGCAGAGGAGGGACTAAGGAACCTGCTGGAGGGGGTTCGCTTACCCTTTCTGCCATGCATTTCTAGAATAAAGGTAGATTAGACTAGTGGTATTGTTTAGTTTTGAAATCCTCTAAATCACATTTTCTTGCCCTAACCGGCCCCATCCCCCATTTTCTCCACTAACTCAGAGGAAATCTCTTCAATTATGGGATCGTTTTTTTGCATTTAATTTTTATTGACCATTCGATTATTGAGGTTTGTTTTATTTTTATAATTTATAAAACCACTATTTTACCATTGGATTTTATTCTCAACATCATATCCTAACAATGTAGTGAAAAAAAGAAAAGAAAAAAAAAACATCCTATAGCATAGCAGGTCTGATTATTATTAAATGCTTTAATTAATCAAGTTTATTGAAATATAAATTATGCAGTAAATCAAAAAAGGATATTGAGGATGTCAATCCTAGGTAGCGATTACCTAGGGAATTCTCCTCCTAGAATAAGGATATGTCAGTTAGGTCCTAACTTATATATATATATATATATATATATATATATATATATATATATATATATATATATATATATATATATATATATATATATATATATATATATATATATATATATATATATATATATATATATATATATATATATATGGTTTGATTCTAAACTACGTCCTTACAAACCAATTAAAAAGTTTAAAAAAATTTCCATATATGGTTTGACTTTTAAGGGAATAAAATTCTCTGCCTTTCGCATTGTCTACCCTTCCCCTCCTCCCCCCCTTTCTCTCCCCTCCATAAGCCCCACTCCTTTACGCCTCTCACTCCTCTCACTCACTCACTCCTTCCCTCTCCCTCTCTCTCATATAATGAATAATTAATAATATTATTATTATGAAGTCTATTTCCATAAAAAGAAACCCACCAAAAAAAAATAATCTTAAAAATATTATTCCAAATACGGGGTGTTCAGAAAGTCCTTCTCCGCTTTACGTAACTCTAGTTTATATAATTAATGAGTCTAACTTCGTAGACACCCTGTATATTATATATACGTATTTTGATCTTATACATATATATATATATATATTTTTGGCATACTTTTTACACCACCCTTCAACTCTATCATTATCTTATGGAGAAATCTTTCTCAATTTCGGGTTACGGATTCTTTATATAGAAATATGGATTTTGAGAAACGAAAGCGCCTGTGAAGAGTTTTCAACAGATCTCGACGTAGATACGCGAGCTCGTAGGTTGATGAAAATAGATACAAGGATTAGATATTAATAGATACATAACATGTTTGCAGATGGAATAGATATTAATAGATGCATGACATATATGTAGATGGATTAAATATTAGTTGATACATGATATAAATGTAGAAGTTAAAAGTTTTGAATTTAGATACAAGGATTAGATATTAATAGATACATAACATATATGTAGATAGATTAGATATTAATAGTTACATTACATTTATGTAGATAGATTAGATATTAATAGATACATGATAAAAATGTAGAAGTTAAAAATTTTGAATGTAGATACAATGATTAGATATTAATAGATACAAGGATTATATATTAATAGATACATGACACATATGTAGATGGATTAGATATTAATAGATACATGATATATATGTAGATGTAAATTTAGAATTTAGATACAAGGATTATATATTAATAGATAGAAGGATTAGATATTAATAAATACATAACAAATATGTAGGAGTTATAAATTTAGATGCATCTCGCGTACACTTTTAACTATTTAATATGTTATTGTACATAGATATTTAGAAAATTAGATACATGACGCCGATATTTAGATTTTTAAAAAATTAGATACATATTGCAGAACGTGTTAAAAAAATAGATATTGCATATTTACTTTAGTACTTTACGGGGGGAGGCTTTGCCCAAAGTACCCCCAGACTCATGAGTGGTGAATAAATATATAAATATTAACGTTAATAATTAGATACATGACACTAATATATTTAATTATAAAAATTAGATACAAATGGTGGAAAGTTTAACGAAATTAGATGCATGACAAGGATAATTAGAACTTTTACTACTTAGATACTTCAAAAAAATAAATGCATGGAATATATATTTAGAGCTTTAAAATATTAGATATATAACGTTTATGCCTTGCTATTAATTATCAATTTATTTTATTTACAAAGTAAATAGATACATTTTAGATAGATGCATTACAGAGATGCACTAGATACATTAGATACAATAGATACAATGGATGCATTAGATACATTAATGATTCAATGTTTTGAAGTATCTAAATATTTTTATAAAAACGCATATGCAGATAGTTGAATGGTTCACTGCCAGACAGAATCTGTAATTTTCAACAACTCACAGATCGGAGGGGTGTACAGAGGAAGATGTTTTTAACGAAATTTGTATCTAGTTAAGAACCTCAGTACATTATCGACTTTTGTTGTATGAAACTCGTTCTTATTTTCATAAAAAATAAATTACCAACAACTCACGGGTTGGGGGGGGATACGGAGGCAGATATGTTTTTGATTACATTTATGAGAGATTTACACTTGAGAAACCATGAAAAAGAATAAAAATTATTGACTTCATCTTGGAAATTATTTATTATTATTATTATAATTATTATTATTATTATTATTATTATTATTATTATTATTATTATTATTATTATTATTATTATTATTATTATTATTATTATTTAGTATTATTATTGTGTGTGTGTGTGTGTGTGTGTATTATTATTATTGTGTGTGTGTGTGTGTGTGTGTGTGTGTATTATTATTATTATTATTATTATTATTGTGTGTATTATTATTATTATTATTCTATTATTATTATTATTATTATTATTATTATTATTATTATTATTATTATTATTATTATTATTATTATTATTATTATTATTATTATTATTATTATTATTATTATTAGCGGATAGCACTAGAACAAGCAAATTTTTAAATTAAGGTTTATGAGTTTTAATCATGATTGCGGAGCCGCAGGGCCGGAGCAGGAGAAAGGTATTTTATGGAGCTGGAGTCGGAGCCGGAGTCGGAGTCGGAGGCAAGAAAAAAAAGTTACCGATTCTACAGACCTGGTTTTAATTGAAGGGAAATGTACTCCTCCAACGCATTCGCAAAGGATCCTCCAACGGACACTCCAACAGACCTTCTAAAGGACCCATTCAACGGATCCTCCAAAGAACTCTCCAAGAGACCCCTAGAAAAGACCCATCCATCGGACCCCAAAATGGAATCCCCCTAGGGAACATCCAACGGACCCCCAACAGATCCCCCAATAGGACCCATCCAACGGACCCCTAACAGATCCTCAAAATGACCCATCTAACGAACCTCCAACAGATCCTCCAAACGACCCATCTAACGGACCCTCAAACGGGCCCCCTCACCTAACCCCTCCACCCGAAGCCATAACCATTCCAAAGGAAATCAAAATAGTTCAACACAAGTTGTCTTATATTATTAGAGCTAAGTATACAGGACGACCGGAAAGGAAATCACGGAGAGAGAGAGAGAGAGAGAGAGAGAGAGAGAGAGAGAGAGAGAGAGAGAGAGAGAGAGAGAGAGACAAATCAAAGCTTTGTGCCAGACTCTATTGAATACTTACCATATGTCTAGCCCTCCTCAGCAAAGGATAATTATTTTTATAGCAAATTGGATCCCTTTAAATTAATAACAAATAAAAATAATTACTTTTTTCATATCACATAGAGATCATTTTCTCTTAGAAGAGATCATTTCCACTTAGAAGAGATCATTTTCTCTTTGAAGAGATCATTTTCTCTCAGAAGAGTTCATTTCCTCATAGAAAAGATAATTTCTCTCAGAAAAGATCATCTCCTCTCAGAAGATATCGTTTCCTCTTAGAAGAGATCATTTTCTTAGTTGAGATCATTTCCTCTTAGAAGATATCATTTTCTCTTAAAGGTATCACTTTCTCTCAGAAAAGACTATTTCCTCTTAGAAGAGATCATTTTGTCTTAGAAGCAGGGCTGCGGAGTCGTAAAATAAATTTTTCGACTCCGACTCCTTAAATTCAAATTTCGATTTTCGACTCCGACTCCGACTCCACTTAAACAAAAATTTTCGACTCCGACTCCGACTCCTACTCCGATTTCACTCAAACAAAAATTTCAAATTCAAAATTTCGACTCTGACTCAGCTTAGTGCTTACAGAGTTACAGTAAAACATTTTTTTGTTTCAACTATTTTTTTTTCTCTTGCTTTTGAGAATAGAAAAATATAGCTACCACTTTTCCAATGAATATAATCTCCAAATGCTATACGGTAAAGTACCGTAAAGACATAAAGATGCAGGCGCAACACATGACAAACAAATATATTTCAGTTTTGGAAACAAATGTAAAAAGTAATTATTTTTCTTTTTTCACAGTTGTCACCACCACTCACGGGCAGAGCCATATTCAGGGAGGGGGTGTTGCACTCTAAAATTTCATCCGCTAGCTCAAATTACGCAGATGAGCACAGACGCAGGCTTTAAAGTGAGGGAGATTAAATTCAGCAGGAAACACAGAAGATGGAAGAGAATTCCACAGAACAAGGTGGCAGGAAAGAAGAAGCACCGCAGCGAACTATGCCTGGGGTTACCAATAACTACAGAAAACTCGTGCGCAGACACAGCACCCCTTACGAGGGCGTCGTAAAGGTGGTGGTACGCGAATGGTAAGTTCGTTCGAACACCTGCCGCTGCGGTACCTATAGAAAAGAGATAAAGTACCAACATCGCGCCGCAAAGATAGAGGGTCAAGTGAGCTGGAAAGTTCAGAACATTTTATAAGACTTTTGGCTTTTGACTCGACGCCAACAGCCAGGTGAAACCAGAGCCAGATATGAGAGCAGTACTCCATACCAGGGCGGATGAGACCCTTGTATAGCTGAGTAACTGAGAAGAAGGAAAAAATCTCGAAAAAAAAAAACTCGCAGTTTCTTTGAGGAGGGCGCCCTAACAACCGTTGTGATGTGAGGTTTCAAGACATTTTTTTGTTTATGTTAAGGCCAAGGATGTTTATATTGTCAACAGGAGAGACGAGAGAACCGTCCCAGCAAAAAATTCCTGAAGGATTCCAGTAGGTTTCCTAATGGATTTTCAGTTACCATTAGGAAAATTCCTGATGGAACCGCCAGGAATTTCAGACCTAGAATACTGGAATTAAGACGTCATAAATATTCTAAGAGTCAAGAACAAAATGGATCTGTAGTAGTCAGTCATTGATATACAGATCGTGGATCAGATGTGGTGAAGATCATTAATGAAAAGTAAGAATAAAGTAGAGATAAACAGAACCCTGAGGAGCACCACTATTGACAGAAAAAGAAGAAGTCGCTCCATCAACCACAGCCGATATTAGGCGACTTGAAAGAAAACTAAACATAAGTAAGCAAAGAAAAGGAAGCCCAAAGGAAGGGAGCTTGGAGCGGTGACGCGTGCCATACCCGGTCAAATACTTTGGATATGTCAGCGCCACCACGCAGGTCTTCCCGTAGTTCATAAGGGCGAGCCATAAATCGGTTAAATAGGAAAGTATATCGCAGTAGACCTCGTGAACCCCAAAAGCCGTACTGGCGATCGGAAAGAGAAGGGAATGAGATTCCAGATGGTCTACGAAGTGAGAGTTAAGAAGGGTTTCAAAGATCTTAGATAGAATACAGGTGAGAGCTATAGGGCGATAGTTAGAAGGATCAGAGCGGCTTCCTTTTTCGAATAGGTTGGACATGGCGTGCTTCCAACACTGAGGAAAGTGTTAGTATTGAGACGGAGAATATAGCTGAACGAGGAGAGGGCTCAGGAAGCACACTCCATCAAAACTTGGGGAGGAATGCCATCCGGGCCCCCCGCCTTCCTAACGTTCATAGATCTCAGGAGCCCATGCACCCGATCAAATATAATCACAAGCAAAGACATAGGTCGCCTGAGAGGAGAGGTGGAGGAGGAGGAATGCCAGAATCGTCCAAGGTTGAGTTAGAGGAAAATAGGAAGCCGAAGAGATTGGCCTTTTCAGTTGGAGAGTTAGCAACAGAGCCATCAGATCGAATAAGAGGAGGAAAGACATATTTACAGAAGTTGTTAGAGATATTTTTGGCAAGAGGCCAGAAAGATTTGTCAGTAGGAGAATCAAGGAGGTTAGTGCACTTTCGTTTGATGAAAGCCCGCTTTGCTCGTCGAAGAGTATCCCTGCAACGATTTCTAGCTGAATGACAGTTGTTTGGACTTATGGTATAGTCTGACTTTAATTTTTGAGGTGTCTTAAAGACACCTCAAAAATTAAAGTCAGACTATACCATAAATCCAAACAACTATCATCCTCCTTTAGCACAAGAGATGCTTTGCCCGATAACCAGCACGTTGTGTACCAATTTAACTGCTC
>JABUQX010066794.1:15000-27500 GCA_015478945.1 Trachelipus rathkii | reverse complement strand
TCATATCTACAGGAGAAATTGTAATGGCAGGCAAAAATGATTTGGAAGGGAGGTGGAGAAGGAGGGATAGTACTGAAAAATAGTATGAAGTTATATTAAGGTCATAGTATGAATGAAGAGTTGAGTGCTTCGACAGTGAAATAAGAGAACCGTGGAATCGTTGGTTGAAACAAGAGGAGGGTAGAGAAGAAAAGCAAATTTAAACTTCACATTTTGAGAAATCATAATTATTTAAAGAACAAAAAAAGGAGATACCGAAAGTGTATCTATCTTAAGAGTTAAACCAAAGTTTATTGGCATGTTTTACAGATAAATCGGATTTTAATTGTAAACTATAAGTTCCTAAACCATAACTGTACAAACAATTACGATCAAATTAGGATACGATCTCACGATACAAACGACCTTAGTCATTCTAAGGACCTAATTGTCTTAATTCGATCGCCATTTGTTTCTCAAGATATAGTTTAGGAATTTATAGTTTAAGATTTAAATCCGATTGTCCGTGGAATACACCCATAGTATGAGTTGTAACGAAAGAATAAAAATTGAATATTTCCTCCATACCGGAGAGAACCACCCCGGGGATATTCTCAAAGGAACCGCTCCCCAGACTAATTATTTTAATATATATATATATATATATATATATATATATATATATATATATATATATATATATATATGTTGATATATATATATATATAAGTAAATATATTAATATATTAGTTGTTATATATATATATATATATATATATATTGAATTTTGTGCGCTGGCGTTAAATATGAATATGTGATTGATTTATCCCTTTATAATAATGAGTTGTTTAAAATTTTTTTCCACGATTTTGGAAATCGGGTAAAAAAAAAAAAATGAACGACTCAAATTTTTTCTTTTTTAAAAAAATGAACGACTCAATTTTTTTTTTATTAAAAATGAACGACTCATTTTTTTTGGTAAAAAAATAATAATAAAATAAAAATAAAAATAATAATAAAAAAATATTTTTTAAATATTTTATAAATAAATTTAAAATCAAATTAAAAAAAAAAAACTATATTTATATTTTTTAAAGAGGGGTTTATTTAATATTGGCCGGAATTATCCCACCGAACTTTATTCACTCCACTCTCGCTCTCCCCCCCCCAACATCTCTCTCCAAAACCCCCACACCCTCCCTCCTTCCCTCCAGCCTCCCTATCGAGTGTTTTTCAATCGTTTCAAGACGCCAGTGTTAAGAGGTGTTAAAATTCGAATTTAAAATAATAATAATAATAAAAAAATTACCAACTTTTACTATTACTATTATTATTATTCTTATTACTATTATTATTACTATTTTTTTAAGCTGTTGACGTGAAGATTGCATCTCTGATAGAGGGCTTTTATTCTTATTATTATTATTATTATTATTATTTTTGTGTCGAAAGTGTAAGGAGCGTCAAGTGTGTGTGTGTGTGTGAGAGAGAGAGAGAGAGAGAGGGTGTGTGCGTGTGTGTGAAAGAGAGAGGGTGTGTGTGTGTGAGAGAGAGAGAGAGAGAGAGAGAGAGAGAGAGAGAGAGAGAGAGAGTGTGTGAGAGAGACGGTGTGTGTGTATGTGTGAAAGAGAGAGATACAGGGTGTATGTGTGAGAGAGAGAGACGGAGTGTGTGTGTGTGCGTGTATGTGTGTGCGAGAGATAGAGAGAGAGAGTCACAAGTCAAAAAACGAACACACACACACACACACACGCAAATGCACTACACGGGTATTGGTGTACTTCAGACCTCAAATTTCAGCGTCAATTAATCTCTAAATTCTGTATCACAATGAAATATATATATATATATATATATATATAATATAGCATAGCAGCAAAGAAGAAAGATAGTATATATATCCAAATATATATATATATTTATATATATATATATATATATATATATATATATATATATATATATATATATATATATATATATAATATATATATATATAATAAATAAATAAATATATATATGTATATATATATATATATATATATATATATATATATATATATATATATATATATATATATATATATATATATATATATATATGTTAGGTGGCTTATAAGTATATATATATATATATATATATATATATATATATATATATATATATATATATATATATATATATATCAGAGATGGGGAGTCGAAAAAAAATAAATCGACTCCCGACTCCGACTCCCAGAGTCGATTCTAAAAACAACCGACTCCCGACTCCAAGAGTCGATTTTTTAAAACTGAACTCCGACTCCCGACTCCCAATGGAAAATTTCATACACACATTTTGTACGATTACACTGGTCAACAAATTTTGGGAAATTTTTTGTAACTGAAATAAAATTAGGTGAAACTATACGTATTTTTCATGCAGATTCCGAAAATGATTTTAGAATTCTTGTATCACGTATAGTTTTTGAGCTACAAGCTTCCAAAGTCAATCCCTACTCCAAATATGCGTATGTTGTAACAAAGAATCAAGAGCTCCTTTCTGAAGTTAAAAATCTTCTCTAGGAATATATAACTTCAAGTTCAGATTTGTGTCTCAAGATGTTAAAAAATGGATAAACAGTTACGGTTTTTTAAATGCAACTGTGGGAAATGAGGTTCTATAAAATTTAAAGTGTTCACGCTCGAAAAGTGGAGCTGATACTAGATGATCACTAAACAAAAACCTCTCCTTAGACCAAGATATTATTATGTCACACACTTCATGCTCAGCAGCTTTTTTAAATTCGTAGTAATTGGAAGCATTTAACGATCTCTTCACCTCACAAACATCATACGTTCCTTCAATTACTTTCATTATGATGGTCATACTGTTTTTAATCTTTCCTAATTCTAATTGTATTTCACTCACAGCTTGTTTCATAAGAATTATGTCTGCATTTCTTGATTGAATTTTATTATTAAAGAAACTATCTACGTGTGGCATTATATGGCGATAAAGAGTGAGCCAAAATACAAAAGTAGGATCAGCCAATATTCTTTGAAAATCTCCTGCTTGATCTCTGTGTTCCTCGTTGTTTGCTTTCATTTCGAATATTTTCAAAGCATTCTAACAATGGCTCTCTATGTTCAAAAACCATGTTTACAGTTCGGATGTTAAAATTCCATCTTGTTTTAACAGTTTTTGGAAATTGTTTCCCAATAATTTCATCTAATACAGAGCATCCCTGAGGAGATTGTGAAAAAGGTTGGAATTAGTGATATTCTAAAGAATTCCAACTTCTGAATATATATATTATATACATATATATATATATATATATATATATATATATAGTATATATATATATATATATATATATATATATATATATAGATATATATATATATATATATATATAATATATATATATATATATATATATATATATATATGTATATATATATTATATATTAAGAAAAAGAAGTTAGACCCGTATATTGTTATATATAAATATATATACATATATATATATATATATATATATATATGTATATATATATATATTAGTTATTATATATATATATATATATATACATTTAAATTTTTAAATTTTTCTCTACATTTTATATATATTAACTTCTTATTATTATATTATAATATTGTTATAATCATTCTGAGTTATATATATATATATTATATATATATATATATATTATTATTATTACATATTATTATTATTATTGTTACATATATACATATATATATTATATATACCTGGTAGTTAGTTGTTTTATATTATATTATACTATATTATATTATATATTTATATATATTATTAATATATTATTTATTAAATTTTAGATTTTAATTTAACACACTAATCTTATAAATTTATATATATTTATCGTATATATATATATATACATATATAAATATATATATATATATATATTACATACATATATATATATTATATATATTATTATGTTATTACATATATATATATATATTTCATATATAAAGATAAAATATAAAAAAAAAAAATATATATTATATATATATATATATATATATATATATATATATATATATATATATATATATATATATATATATATATATATATATATATATATATATATATATATATATTATAATAATAATAATAATAATAATAATAATAATAATAATAATAATAATAATAATAATAATAATAATAATAATACTCACAAAAACACATAATAATAATAATAATAATAATAATAATAATAATAATAATAATAATAATAATAATAATAATAATAATAATATAATAATAATAATAATAATAATAATAAAAATAGCTAATCGCCCCAAACTAGTATATTTTACAACCTCTTTCTGTATTGCTGCCAGACATATGATTTTTACATTACTTTAGGTGCAAGACTGGAGCGAAAATGATTTTGCTCGATCTCCCGACTTCTTTTATAAATAGAAATTAAAAAAAAAAAAAACTACATACAACTGATACAAGTATGTTTATTAAATTTCTTATTATTAGACTAAATCATCGTACGTTTCTGTCTTATTACAAGACAATTTTTAAAATTTGCTTTCAATTATTTATCATAAATTGAAAACATGGTGTTTTAATTGTTATGTTATAAATCAGAATTTACGCTTTATGAAGGAGGAGCGGTCGCTCCATTGCTCCTATACACGAGTCGCCCCTGATTTATATATATATATATATATATATATATATATATATATATATATATATATATATATATATATATATATATATATATATATATATATATATATATATATATATATATATATATATATATATATATATATATATATATATATATAATGCATCATTTAAGAAAAATGTTTATTTGGGCGGTAGGGGATGAACTACTGGTTTCTCAAGAAAAATATTAGCGTATTCGGACTCAGGAAGAAAAAATAATATAGAAAATGTTAAAATATCGCTGGAAAAAGTTTTTCTTTTTTTTTATATGAAAAATTAAAAATTAACAAATGTTTTTTGGCCACAAACAAATGTCAAAATAAAAATGTACGTTTTTTATAATAAAAATTCAATTAAGTTTTTCAAAATTTTTAAAAGTATATACAAAATTGTTTTGGGAGTCGAAAGGAGTCGCTTTTTTTAAATTAATTCTAATTTTATATGACGCCGACTCTTTACCCCTCAAAACGCTCAACTCCTCACCCCCACTCCCACTCCCCATCCTTATATATATATATATATATATATCATCATATATATATATAAGGTTATATATATATATAGAGGTATATATATATATATATATATATATAGTATATATATATATATATATATATATATATAAATGACACAGGGTGTTATGGAATGAAATGGCGCCACTTCATATACGGGTACATTGATGAAAAATAGGAGTATAATACTTACTCTATGCATGTATGCTCGGTAACGCTTCTTTACGGAGTTATTAGCGATGTAACCAACCTAAGAGGTTGGGAATACGGTATGCGACACAGGATTCCCCATAAACAACATGATTGCATATCTTTGTTCAGGATATTATAATACAACAGATAAAAGTTATAATAGGTGTTCAAAATGCGCCCCAACCCCCAACCCTGATGCATGCACGGCACCTCCGTAAAACGGATATTGTCGCCGACTGGCATTCATCTTCTGTTATATCTTCACACACTTGCTTAATTCATTTCTGAAGTTCAGAAAGTCATTGACTGTGGTGGCGCATACGAGACTTTGATTGCGCCTCAGACAAAGATGTCCAACGGTGGGATGTCCGGCGAACGTTTAGGCCAGTCTACAGTGTCTCACCAACACCGTAAAGGGTAGTTATTATTAAGCCAGGTGCGTTTGTCTCTGGCAAAGTGACCTAGGAAACCATCCAACTGAAACCACATGTGACATAGACTTAACACGGGTACATTCTCAAGGAGCACTCCGAACCCATTCCAGAGGAACTGAAAGGTATTTCTTGCCGGTCAGGTAGAAAATAGGAGCCGAGGAGATTGTGATCCAGTAATCCCAGCCACACATTACATTTAAATTCGTGCTGTGATAGGTTATCGCTTGACTCATTGCAGAGGTACAATTTCGTTGGTTGTTGTTTACACACACACACACACTACCATCAGATATCGCGTCTCGTACGTTTGTTTTGCCGGTGTCGCAAAATTTAACTTACACAATTGGTTGGTATGAGCTGTATCTCAGGAACGAAACGTTAATGAGCATATATGTATAGAGTAATATGCTGCTATTTTCCATCAATGAACGTATATGAGGTGGCGCCGTTTCTTTCTGGGACACCCTATATATATATATATATATATATATATATATATATATATATATATATATATATATATATATATATATATATATATATATATATATATATATATATATATATATATATATATATATATATATATATATATATATATATATATATATATATATATATATATATATCTCTGTTTATATATATATATATATATATATATATATATATATATATTATCCGAATGTGCTAAAATGACAAATTTATATTATTCTGCATCCGCAGGTTATACTTAAGGTTGACATCTATATCCTCATTTAAATAGACTGAATATCTTCTTTTCTTTTTCTAATTCTTCTTTTCTTCTTTTTTTCTAATTATTATTCTTCTTCTTTAATTCTTCTTCTTTTTCTAATTCTTTTTTTTCTTATTTTCTAATTCTTCTTCTTCCTTTTATAATTCTTCTCCTTTTTCTAATTTTTCTTCTTTTTCTAATTACTTTTTCCTAATCCTTCTTCTTTTTCTAATTATTCTTTATCTAATTCTTTTTCTTTTTCTTCTTTTTTCCAAATTCTTCTTCTTCTTCTTCTTCTTCTTCTTCTTTTCTTCTTCTTCTCTATCTAATTCCTCGTCATTTTCTTCTTCTGTATCTAATTCTCTTTATCTAATTCTTCCTCTTTTTTTTCTTATAATACTTCTTTTTATTTTTCTAATTCTTCTTTCTTATTCTTCTTTTTTCTAATACTTCGTTTTCTGTTTGAAATTCTTTATTTACTTCTTCTTCTTCTTCTTCTTCTTCTTCTTCTTCTTCTTCTTCTTCTTCTTCTTCTTCTTCTTCTTCTTCTTCTTCTTCTTCTTCTTCTTCTTCTTCTTCTTCTTCTTCTTCTTCTTCTTCTTCTTCTTCTTCTTCTTCTTCTTCTTCACTTCTTCTTCTTTTTCTTCTTCTTCTTCTTCTTCTTCTTCTTCTTCGACTTCTTCTTCTTTTTCTTCTTTACTAACCTTCTTCTTCTTCTTCTTCTTCTTCTTCTTCTTCTTCTTCTTCTTCTTCTTCTTCTTCTTCTTCTTCTTCTTCTTCTTCTTCTTCTTCTTCTACTTCTTCTTCTTCTTCTTCTTCTTCTTCTTCTTCTTCTTCTTCTTCTTCTTCTTCTTCTTCTTCTTCTTCTTCTTCTTCTTCTTCTTCTTCTTCTTCTTCTTCTTCTTCTTCTTCTTCTTCTTCTTCTTCTTCTTCTTCTTCTTCTTCTTCTTCTTCATCTTCTTCTTCTTCTTCTTCTTCTTCTTCTTCTTCTTCTTCTTCTTCTTCTTCTTCTTCTTCTTCTTCTTCTTCTTCTTCTTCTTCTTCTTCTTCTTCTTCTTCTTATTATTATTATTATTATTATTATTATTATTATTATTATTATTATTATTATTATTATTATTATTATTATTATTATTATTATTATTATTATTATTATTATTATTATTATTATTATTATTATTATTATTAATATTATTATTATTATTATTATTATTATTATTATTATTATTATTATTATTATTATTATTATTATTAGAATGAACCGAAAAACAATCTCATTCATTCATTCCTTTCCATTGTTATTCAAATTGGAAGAGAAGTGCGCGCAGTGTGTGTGTGTGTGTGTGTGTAAATTTGCATGTGTGTGTGTGTGTAGGTGTGTGTGTGTGTGTGTGTGTGTGCGTGTGTGTGTGTGTAGGTGTGTGTGTGTGTGTGTGTTTGTGTGTGTGTGTGTGTGTGTGTGAGGAGAGAGAGAGAGAGAGAGAGAGAGAGAGAGAGAGAGAGAGAGAGAGAGAGAGAGAGAGAGTTACCTTTTGCATATATTAAGAACATCCTATTTGTCATATTATTATGTAATTTTTATGCCTTTCACCATATATATATATATTTATTCTATATATATATATATATATATATATATATATATATATATATATATATATATATATATATATATATATATATATATATATATATATATATATATATATATATATATTTTATATATATATATATAGGAAGTTGGAAAAATAGTTGGTGTTCCAGATTTTACCAGTGGAGTACATGAAAGATTGAGCATAGCGTTTAAGTCTTGGGTCCGATGGTTGGAGAGACAAAAGAAGAAACTGTAAGAAAGAAAAGACGCGTCACACGAGCTCTCCTCAAAGGAGGAGTTACTTGAATGGAGAGTTCAGGAGAGCAGTATCAATAGTAATACCAATAGTATAAGGAGTGGTACAACAATTCGATGGCTAGGAAAAGACTGGAGAGAGAGTTAGTGAGAGTAGGAGAGTTTGGAGAGAGTTAGTGAGAGTAGGAGAGTTTGGAGAGAGTTAGTGAGAGTAGGAGAGTTTGAATAGAGTTAGTGAGAGTAGGAGAGTTTGGAGAGAGTTAGTGAGAGTAGGAGAGTTTGGAGAGAGTTAGTGAGAGTAGGAGAGTTTGAATGGGAGTTAGTAGAGATGTAGAGTTTGGAGAGAGTTTGTGAGATCGGGAGAGATTGGAGAGTTTGTGAGATCGGAGAATTTAGAGGCGTTAAGTGAGTAATTGGGAGAGAGATTGGTGAGTTAGAGTTTGGAGGGGATTAGTGAGAGTAGGAGGTTTGGATAGAGTTAGTGAGAGTAGAGGGTTTGGAGAGAGTTAGTGAGGAGTAGAAAGTTTTGGAAGAGTTAGTGAGGTAGGAGTTTGGAGAGTTAGTGAAGGAGTAGGAGGTTTGGAAGGTTAGTGAGGAGTAGGAGCGTTTGAAGAGTTGGTGAGTAGGAGGTTTGGAGAGGGAGTTAGTGAGAGTTAGAGAGTTTGGAGAGAGTTAGTGAGAGTAGGAAAGTTTGGAGAGAGATAGTGAGAGTAGGATAGTTGGCTAGTCGAAAAGCCCTAGACTGCACCTTATCTAGGAGAACAGCGTGTGTGTGTGTGTGTGTGTGTGTGTGTGTGTGTGTGTGTGTGTGTGTGTGTGTGTGTGTGTGTGGAACCATCCCAGATATATGAAATATACTCCATAGAAGGATGTACAACACCCCTATTCGGAGTAAGCAAGCAAGTGGAGTACGGTGGAATTGAGACAAGTCGTACAGAGTCAGGTACAGATGGCGTCAGCGTGCGACATGACTGGAAGGTAATTTACTCCATGTCGACGTATCCTGTTGTTTTAGTTCACGCGCAACATCCGTCGATTGCATTGGTCATTGCGTTGGGGGAATCGTATGGTTTTGCAATCTATCTGCAAATCAAACAGCATGATGCTGTATTCTGCAGGAGAAGTGTCGCACTGTAGACATCCCCTATTGAGGAAGGTAGTATGAGGTGAAGTAGATGATGACTCAAACTCAGAGTGTGATCATAAAGATATATTCAAAAGAGGCTTATTTACAACAAGCTTCATACTGACAATTTTGGTAATAACAAATCTCCACTCCTATAGAAAAATCTTTGTTCTTTCAGTTCTTTTGAAATCATTGTGTTTTTATAGCTGGAATCACAAAATCTTTATGATGTATTCATTTTATTTTAATTCTGTTAGATGATTAATAAAACAATTAGAAGGTAACTTCCTTTAGTTATTTTGCTCATCTCTTTGCTGAACAACTCCCAGATCAAAATATACAGCCCTATTCAGATCTATTCAACCTCTGAATCTATGTGTGTTGATATTGTATTATTATCATCTATATATTGGAGATTTCCTAACATAGATAGATGTACTGACATCATTGGGTGGTTGAAGTTCAAACTTAGTGCTCTATATAAAGGTGTTGCTTGGAAAAATAGATCTACGTGACGAGACTGGGAATGACCTCGCGAGCCGAAAGGAATGTACGGATTTAAATCGTAACTGTCAGACGACGGCATGGTATTATTTCACAAACCCTGATGACCTCGAAATATGACGTCACTCAGTATATTTCCTACTTGGTTCGAAAATTTTGAACAAGTGTTTATATACAGGGTGAGTACTAAGTACACCGACAAACCCTGGGATCTGACTAAACAAACTGTGCTTGGCAAAAAAAAATTTGATGTTGAGGAGACACAGGCCCCACATTCCCCGTTGTTGAGATAGGTTGCAAATTGTGAAGTCCCTTGGGTGGATACTAATTAGTAATTATATCAACATACCCTAAGATCTGATTATCACAGTATATATATATATATATATATATATATATATATATATATATATATATATATATATATATATATATATATATATATATATATATATATATATATATATATATATATATATATATATATATATATATATATATATATATATATATATATATATAATATATATATATATATATATATATCTATATATATATATATATATATATATATATATACCTATATAATATATATATCAACTTTATTTATTTGTTTGAGATATAATTTTTCAAATTTATTGGAATATAATTTAGACAATTTCTCCCTAATATATATATATATATATATATATATATATATATATATATATATATATATATATATATATATATATATATATATATATATATATATATATATATATATATATATATATATATATATATATATATATATTTTATATATATATATATATATATATATATATATATATATATATTATATATATATATATATATCTATATATATATATATATATATATATATATATATATATATATATATATATATATATATATATATATATATATATATATATAGATATATATATATAAAACTACCGAAAACAGGAATAAACCTCTATTAAGAGAGAACACGGGGGATCACAGGAAACTGAACTTTAAGGCCGGCTATCCCAAGCCAGCAGCGCCACCAACATGTTCGTAGTCGAGTTTTAATTCTTGCCCCAGGTAGATAAAACTCCAACTGCTACGCTGATTTGAACCAGCATCCTCTCGTATGAGTCGGCGACTCAGCCTCTGCAACGAGGTGTTATATATATATATATATATATATATATATATATATATATATATATATATATATATATATATATATATATATATATATATATATATATATATATATATATATATATATATATATATATATATATATGGTGTGTGTGAGGGTGTGTGCATGTTTGTTTGTGTGTGTGTGCTTGTTTTTGTGTGTGTGTGCTTGGAGAGCTCCCGCATCCGTATCTGAAGTTTTTCGAGAACTTGCACCAGTATCTGGCCGGATATTCATATTGAAGCATCTGCATTACATCCTCATCCGCATGTTTTAGAAACTTGTTATCCGTAACTTCAATACCTCTGCAGATCTATTACCGTGCCAAAAATTTGGTAAAGTAGAACTTTTGTACAACATATAAAATAACTTTTTTTGTTATTTTTTAAAATGATAATTGGAAAAGTTAGTAAAAATTAGTGGCCCTAAAATTTATAATGATCACTGCCCCTAATTAAGTGGTCTATAAGTCTCTTGTATTTCCTAAAGGTTTGTACAAGAACCACCATATAGATTTCAATCTATATAATGTATAGGAAGGCTATTTTTTTTTCTTCTAAAATCGGCCTACTGGAAATTACATTCATGAACTTAAAATTTGCTTAATTCTTGTCCATTAAAATTTTGTGCTAATATTTATTTCTTTGAATTAATACTGCACCGGTAATACCGGGAAGTGGATACGACCGAAATCGGTGAACCAAAGTCTCAGACATAAGAAGA
Organism: Trachelipus rathkii; assembly: GCA_015478945.1. Taxonomy (NCBI): domain Eukaryota; kingdom Metazoa; phylum Arthropoda; class Malacostraca; order Isopoda; family Trachelipodidae; genus Trachelipus; species Trachelipus rathkii. Next base: position 15,532 of record JABUQX010066794.1, on the reverse strand, counting down.
TAATTTTTTCGGATCGGTAAGTGCCATCACCACTGATTGTACTCACCGTATTGATTTATTTTTATTGCTAAAGTTCGCAACTTCTGAATATTTAAGCAATTTAGAATATGTTACTTAATTAAACAATAAGTACAAAAATAAAAAAAGATGGTCGGACTACTTTCTAAGAAATACTTTTTCAAAGTAACACGATTTCTAAAAAAAAAAAAAATTGAGCTAGAAAATAAACTAAGGATTTGATAAATAATATTATACTTATTAGTAAAATTGAAAAAAAAATGGCTTTATATCATTGTTTTCAGAAGATCGTTCTTGGGGTGGAGCCTATATAAAATCTTCATTTGTTAAAGTATTTCCAGATTCATTAGGAACAGAGATGCTATAATTTAAATAAAGTGGAATGAATCTTTTATTTTTCTTAAAAGTTTCAAAGCAAATACTGTAAACCCTCTTTAGATCTAATCAATTCCTTTTTTTTTTTTTTTTTTTTTGTTGTTGTTGTTGTAACTTGAGCTCTTTAGTGAATATTTTT
>JABUQX010066794.1:0-7500 GCA_015478945.1 Trachelipus rathkii | reverse complement strand
TATATATTATATATATATAATATATATATATAATATATATATATATGTATATATATATATATATATATATATATATATATATATATTATATATATATATATCAGGGTTTCATTGGGTACCTTGCCCGGGAGAGCTGCCCAACCTACCCACCCCAGGTTGGGATTTCTGGGTGTTAAAAAACCCTGGTAAATGGGATGAGTGTTTTTTTTGGAATGTGCTCATCGGAAAATTAAAATTAAATATTGTCCATTAATCTTCATTAACCTTTAGCGTATATAATTCAAGATGTGAAGGCAGGGAAATATTTGTGAGTAAGCTCGACTATAAAAGTGAATATATATATATATATAGTATATAGCATCAAAACAGTAATATAAGGGGTAATATGCAGCCCCCTCCCTCTCTCTCTAATTTTTATAATCCCCTCATATTATTTTATATATTATATAATACGCTCAGAGATAATAAAAGTATATATGAGGGTATATGAAATTCGATAACTTCTCCTTTAGTTATATATTTTCAAAGGCGACTTCTACGCTTCGGGTTGTACTTAGCTTTCGGCGAGATCCTGCTCGGGGGTCGCGTTGCATGTCGGCTAGGGTTATAGCCCCCGGGACGTTTATCTATTATTATAGGAAACTCGTAACGAAGTGCTGATCACAAATTTCATAAAGTGTATCCACTCTAAACAATATCTCTTAATTATATCTAAGAGACGCAAAGCTATAATGTCTATATATATGAAAGAAATTATATATAAAACATTTGCAATACATATTAAGAGATTATTTAAAAATTATTATTAAAAAAATTGGAAGAAAATGCAGTATTTCTCTTCGAATTATATATAACGCTTATAAATATTACGGTTACACAGGGCTTCTCCTTCGAAATTAGTGAGAGTTGTAAAATAACAAATAACAAGTTATTAACTCTCCAACTAGAATAGAATATTTATATTAAAAGAATAAGAGATTTTAGAATTTAGCAATAAAGCCGTGTGAAGTGAATAGAAGGAGATAGGATACTCTATTACCTTATATTAGCCCCTCCCCTTTACTATATATATAGTGGAATATTCGACTTTTATAGTATATATACTATAAGTAATAATTTACAGTAGTATACTGATTACTACAGAAACTATAATAGTTAGCACACATGTGATATATTAAGTATTATATATATAAGTATATATATATATAGTACTACAAATTTATATACTATAACTCTAACATAAAGTACGTGAGTGAGTGAGATTATACATATATATATATATATATAATAAGTAACCTCACTATTTACTTTGGAAATGTATAAGAGGAATAAAATAATATATAATACCCTAATAAAGTAATATATCTACATTTCAGAATATTAGGATATAATATAATAATATATAGTTAAAAGCAAGCAATAAAGGCTATAAAATATTACAGGATAAGCCGAGGTATAATATATAGTTGTCTGATAGTAATTATGTATTAATCTACTATTTAGTAATGAAACTGATAGATAACATAAAATTATTCAATCTAATAACTATCATTGAATTTATAGACTTATAAGGATAGTAAGAGAATGAGTTATTGTTTCATTCACAATACTCATAAATTCTTCATTAATATCTCTATAGTATATATATATATATATATTATTTTATTTTAATTTTTTAAAATATATATATATTATATGTATATATTATATATTAGTTTGTGATAAAAAACCTCAAAAGGATGTGAGGTATAATATATATAATATATATTATATAATAGTATGACTTTACACTATACCTGTAAAGTTATATCTTAAAGTTTACTCAACTCTCCATAACTATGACTGTGCAAACTATCACACACACACGAAAAATAGTAGGTATATATATATATATAAGTATAAATTTAAAAAAGAATTAATAAAAAGTATGACTCAGATAATAACAGTTAATGGTTACCGTTATAACTCTTGCCATAAGAGTATATTATATTACTGATTTATGTAAATAAAAAAGCCAACACGAACGACATCACACTATTATTCTATCACACACCATGCCAATTCTAGATCATAAGTAACTACTATACTACTCACATTAAATCGCACCCATCTCAAAATTTCATATAAAGTGATTCTAATATGATAGAGACACGATTTTGTATATTTATTACGACAATCATAGCAATTCTGCTCTCATGATTCTCAACGATCATTATAAATAATTACGTATCATTTATTACAGAAAAAACCAACAACAAGCTACGAAGCATTTCCAAAAGACAAACATCAAAGATATACCACCCAACCGTACGAAGATCAACTACTGCCGCAGAAATATAAGCTTTTGGTGCGTTAATAGGTACCTATGCCTCTTGAATGCGTCTAGCTCATACACATCGCGTGGAGCCTTGAAGAGATGGGAAAAGAAGAGATACATTTTCAAGGTTGAGAAGAGAAGTGTAAGTGCTCTAGATGGATTCAAATAAAATTTATATTTGAACTTATTTTTACGGTAGAAAAATAAATTTCCAATACACTCAGTCTAATATGAGATGTTGTTAGTGACATATTCTTTAGTGGGGGAATGGGAATAGTCTACTTTGATAGCACAACTTTCTCTATCTAATAAGAGTATTAGTAAGTAATAATTGGGGAGGTTTACGAATATCTTCTTTTTATAACTTTGCATTCGGCTCCCGGCGCTTTTACCGCTCTCCAACTCCTCTCCACCATAAAAAACAATGACACGTACTCTTTCATATAAGTGTGTATGCACAGGAGTCATGTCCCCATCTCTGGTAACAATTGTGGAATAAACTCTACCTTCTATTCTGTAAACTTTAATGGTATAGTGAGTTTCGTAAATTATCTTTATTAGCTGCACTCTCAGATTAAAAAATAAATAAATTAATGAGTATAAAATATATATATATTAATTTAATATATTAAATAATTTAAATTATAATTAATAGATAAAAACAAAGTATGAGTGAGTCGATAATGATTGAAAAAATCTAGTGAGGTCGAAGATATTTAAGATAGTCTAGTGTAGTCCCACGAGTAGTAATAGTGTGGTAGAAAGCTAGTAGTAGTGGGAGAGATAAAAAAGAATGTTTGTATATTGAAAAAGATTCTTTATTGATTATTATTTATTATTTTATTTATTGTAGTTATTATTATATTATTAATTATTTTAGTCTAAATAAAAATTGTGGAGAATAATATTATTATATATTATTGATGTATATGCTCTCCAATTTTATTCTATTTCCGGTGTGGATTGATATATATTTGATTATTATGTATTATTAGTGATCACTCTAAATTAAATATAATATGGTATTATATCTTAAGATATTAACTTAATACATCTCTGTATTACATTCATCTAATTCCTCTCTCATATTATTAATAGTCTCTAGGATTATCGTCGTTATTATTGGATTATTATTAAGTTACTGTGATTCATATTATTCTAATAATTCATTTTTACTAAATCTATAATGATATTAATAATATCATTATTATTAATTAAGATAACCTATTAGTTATTATATATAGATAATCTTCACTCCTAGTTTTATTATTTCCAATTTACTGTCATTAATATACAACCCTTTTATTATTATTTGAGGTATATAATATTTGTATTATTTAGTGGATTTAGTATTATATTATTATATTATAATACCATATTTTTCAAAGGAATAACAAATATTTGTTATTATGCATTATTAGCATACAGCCATCAAATGAAATTAAATTAATTAATCTGTTACGGTTATTCAATGCCTATCACATCTTTAATTGAAGTCAGACTGTAATTTATTTTCAGGAGAGGTGACCGTTCGTATCTACCTTTCTTCTTAGGTGGGTTAACCTCCCGCATTGTCCCCATATCGAAAGGATTACGACTCACCGAAGGGAATATTGGGACAAGAGGGCCAAGATACTATATGTGGTTTACGCGATTTTGGGCTTGTACATTTTGTATATAAAATAAAGAGAGAATTATCGCGTCATATGCCTTTCAATAGGGTACAAAGAGAGCATAGTTAATAGGTGTAACGTGGTTACCTTCTACCCTGATCTGGTGCTCTTTAAAGTTGCTCTAGGGAAGTTTGCCTCCATATGACTGAAACGGTCCTCCTTCCGTAAAGGTCCATGACCTCTTTATTTCTCGCATGGTCTCTGTTCGCGCCTCCACCATGTCTCGCTCGAGAAACCGATTAGGTTAGGGAAAACGTTGATAACAAGAAGGTTTATGAGATAATTCAGTTTTCTTAAGTTGAGATCGGTAGGAAGTCCTCAAAGGACCAAAAAATTGATTTTTTATCGCTCCGACCAATATTATAGATTCTTTGCCAACAACAATACTCAAAAAGATGAAATAGCCACAGAATAGTTCTTATGTTAATTAATAAATTATTTATATGGTTGCTACCAGTGGACCATGTATGTTCTCGTTGGTGATCGTTCGAATATAAGCTTATATAATCTCGCTCAATTAGTTCATTTCCTAACTCATCCTCCCTCTGATATATTTATCATTATTAGTTAGCCATATATGATTTAAAAGATTATTATTACTCTTAACATAAATTGGATGGATTTCTTTATTGTGAAGTGCATAATCTCTTAAGATAAAAAAGACGATTTTATATTGTTATTCTGATATTATTATTATCTCTCTCTCAGTGTACGTAATGTGCTAATTGTTAGAAATTTAATGGTATTTTTTTCTTTGAGTCTCATTAATATCTCTTAAAATATAGAATAAACATGTAAGTTTTTTATAAAACTAATTTATAATATATTATATATGTTCCTCAAAAAAAAAATATAAAAAATATAAATATAAAAATATAATTTGTGTTATTTATTTCGGATTCATTTAATTGCTTATCAATCCCTGTAAATATGAGTATATTAGTGCTCATTATATAATTTGCTCTTCTATTATTATTTATTGTCTGCATTACTATTATTATTATGATAATATTTATTTATGTAATGTATCTTTTGGACGTGTATTTAGTATTTATGTACTGGTATTATTTTTATAGTATTATTTTATCTACTCATTATTAATATTGAGTGTCTCATGTTTTATGTTTTTTTTAATTATTAAATGTGATCTCATTATTATTATCTTAGTTATTAATATGACTTCAAGTTCTTTAACCACGTGTCTCAGTGTATATAATATTATTTACTTTAATAACATAATAATATATTCTAAATTGGAATTTTATTTACTTTAATTATTAGATTACATTATAGTAATTATTAATTATTATGTGATTACTACTATTAATACTATTATTATTAATTATTTAGTTCATTCGATATTTATTATTGTGAATACTTTGATATTATTATTTTATTGCCCAAATTTTTAAGGGAGCGAGCAACATAATATACATCTTAGTTCTTCGTCGTTCACTTTTTTATAGTAATTGGAAATTGATCGGACGTACCATCAGGTATAGAGGGATAGTCTGAGCTACGCGTCTAAAGAAAAAGTAGTTTAGTTTTTCTTGTCATTTTATCTCTTAATGTTAAATATTTAACAAACTCATTTTGAGAGTTATAATAACAAACAACTTGCATATTTTCAAAAATCGCTAAAAAGTTAATATAAAAGAAAATAGGAAAGCTATAAGTAAACCCATATGCAATTCTCATATGAAAATAATTATTCATATTGACCAAACACAAATAAAGATAACAAACAATAACAACCTCACAATAAAACCAAAGTAAAAATGAAATGAGAGATCATTGCTAATACCCTAAATAAACAAAAATTTGCAATTAAATATAATATTTCGTGATGGTAGTTCACTCCAAGAATATATACACATAATATTCACAAAAAAATAATGACATCATATATAGAAACACAGTAAATATGATCTTTCAAGAAGTGAAAAATAAAAAGAAATAATGGAGACTCAAACATTTTTTAAATAAACTACTCGAAGTTAGACACAATACTAGAAGAGATATCAAGAACAAAAATATAATAAAAAAACGAAGTAAGCATCGAATAACTGAACAATACATAAATTATATTGTTATATGTCAATGTATATTAATTCTTTCCTTATTTTATTTTAAATTTATAAATATCGTATATAGGTTCTACCTTATAGTAGTAAAGTATGATTGATCCGTGAACTATCTTAAAAAGTATCTTCTGAAATTAGTAGTATATATATATTAAATAATAGATTAATAAGTTAGTTAAATATATATTTAAAATAATTTATTTTTATTATTTATATATAATATATAACCCATCAATATGTTATGTAGTATAGTATGTATATGTATAGTAGCGAGTAGGTGTGAGGGTGTGAGAGGCTCCTTGCAATAAGGCTCGTCTCCCACAAAAGTGATATTTTCCCGGAATGACTCTAAAGTTGTTTTTTTCCGCTTCGTAATATAATTGAATTGTAATATTTTCTAATTTTATATAGGTATATATATAGGTTGAGAGTATTTTATAAATCAAGATATAATGTATCAATTGATGTATGATTAGTAAGTATAATCCACTATATCGTAGTTCATATAATATCTCAGTCTCATAAGTGTGAGTAGGGAATGATAAAAGTCATTTACACTCTCCTACTTCTTATCTATTACTTGGTGCATACTTACGGTAAGGAAATAACTACTGTTATTCTCCACCTCCTCTGATCATCCTAAGTTCGTAAAGTGAGTAATAGATGTTTATATTTCCTCAACCTCTCCGATTATTTACTTCTTTCGCTAGTTTTTGTTGAGTAGTGAGATGAGTGTGATTGTATAGTATGTACTTTTCCATTATATTGAAAAGGTAATATTGTTTCGTGAGTACGAGTATATTATCTATAAATCGTTACATTATAAGAGATAGATATAACTTTCGGATCCCTTATGAATACTGAGTTATTGATAACGGATCATATCCGAAATCCCTGTTAGAATACTTATATATATACTAATATATAAATAGGTCAAGAATTGTGATTTTGGAAACAAAAGATGGACAGTTTTATAATTATTCACCGACTGCCACTGAGAACCATCAATACTTATAGTGCAGAACAAAATTTTTCGACAAAAAAAAACGGAAACAGACTTCATCGTGAGGTAGTTTTTCGTATTTTCTCCTGCTGGTAGGCAAAGTTTCTATAAAAACTCTATAATTAGTGAGATGCTTACTCTAATATAGAGTCGGCAGTATATTCTATGAAATAAGTTTGTACAAGTATTTATTATGTAAATTTTCTGTATCAAATGTGTTAAATGATGCTCTATCCAGATACTATAATATCTCATGATTCGGACATTAAGGAAAATTAAAAACAAATTATATATATTATATATTTTATGTGATTATTCATTATTAGTATTATTATTTATATTATTAATTATATATTATTATTATTTGTATGTATATTATTATTATTGAATTATTATAATAAATTGATGTATTATTTTGGCTAA
>JABUQX010066793.1:15000-22034 GCA_015478945.1 Trachelipus rathkii | reverse complement strand
CTTTTATTTTTAGTTATATTCATTGGTTTTCTCATCACTCCAAAAATACAAAAATTGGCATACTTTCTTCTCTATATCTACGTGCTTTCCGCATTTGTTCCCCACCTTTACTGAAAAACGAAACAAATTATTTACATAAAACTTTTACCACCTTATTATATCCCAATCACATTATTGATCAAGCGTACAAAAAAGCTAAAAGGAGTTATTATGGCTCCAATCCTCCAAAAACAAAAAATTCTTCTTTTCTACCCATACCTCATTTCCCACTACATAATATTAAAAAAATTTTGCCTAAAAATATTACTCTTATCCCTTCCAATCTTATTTCTCTAAAAAATACTTTTAGACCCCCTAAATGTAAAGAAAATGTTTCTGTCAGCTGCGTATATCAAATACCTTGTACATCCTGTGAAAAAATATATGTAGGTGAAACTGTGGACTTTTCAAGAAGAAGAAAACAACACTTGGCAGACTTAGAAAAAGACAGTATTAATTCAGCTCTTACATATCATAGAAGATCCTTTAATCACCTTATTATCACCGACAATATGGAAAACATTAGAAATGTTACCAATACAAAAGCAAGAAGAGTCCTGGAATCATTCTGTATCTATAATTCGAAAAATTTTAATAAACAACCTGGTGAGGTAAAATTAGACCATTTACAAAATGAATATATGAAGTCTTCAAGATACTTCCAAAAATCTCTGAAGAAGATAACCAACTAACAATAGGTGCTTTCTACGTTGGCAGTTTTCAGATGTGTTGTTCCTTTGCCTGAAGAGGTCTCCCTGATGGAGACGAAAGCTCGCAACTTTGTAAATTTTTAATTATTTTTTAAATTATTTTGTGAAGAATCTGTTTTTTAATCAATAGTGTGTTGTTTTTGTGTAACTAAATAAATGAAAAATTTTAATCCAAGGGCTTTACTTTCTATATATATATATATATATATATATTAGTGATGAATCGAATAACCCCAACCGCAACCGCAACCGCAAATGCGAAGCAACCGCACATATTTTGACAACCGCAACTGCAACCGCAACCGCGGTTGTCACTGGTCTACACAACCGCAACTGCAACCGCAACCGCGTCACTGGTCTTCACAACCGCAACTGCGGTTGTCAGGAAGTTATCTTTTTAAAAATACTCTCTTATGCTATCAAAACTTTCTCTCTCTCTCTCTCTCTCTCTCTCTCTCTCTCTCTCTCTCTCTCTCTCTCTCTCTCCTCTCTCTCTCTCTCTCTCTATTTGAAAAACAAGGATTCGGTTTGTCTTTACTCCTGAAATACTTCTAAGATAAGACAACTTACTAGTTCTGATTTTATACTAATTGAAAAATGTATTACCCTATTGGAGATATTTGAAGAGATTACTAAAAAGTTAAGCTTTCATTCGTCCTCTATATCACAAGTAATTCCTTTTATTGTGTCGTTAAAAACTCTTCACCAGACCTCAGATTTCGAGGCTGAAGAGGGAATTAAATCAGCTGTACAAACAATAAATTCAGAGTTAACTCGAAGATTTGATAATTTGGAAAGAAATTTCTTGTATTCCATCGCAACGTATCTAGATCCTCGAAATAAAGGGAAATTTTTTACAACTTCTTATGTTTTGAAGGAAGTTCAGGAAGAAATAATAAAACAATGTAAGGAACTTTCTTCAGAGTATGGAAAACCTTCAACATCCAAGCCAAAAACTCTGTTTGAAACCATGAATGCTCATTTAACATCAAGTAGTGATGATAATATAGAAATAGAGTTTAATGAAAGTGTTTTGGATGAATTGAAGATGAAGGCTAAAAGATATTTGCCATGCCCATCTAGTAGTATACCAAGCGAACAACTTTTCAGCGGTGCTGGATTAATTTATGACGAGAAAAGGATGAGATTAACAGGAGAAAATGCAGAAAATTGTTATTCCTTAAATCTAACTTGCCGATTCTAAAATTCAATTACAAACACGAATAACTAAAGAAGCACCTTTAGTCGGATACTTTCCAGTTTCCACAGGGCGGAGGATGGGGAAAGTGGATGGTGTTGTGCATTGTGCATGGGTCATTGTTGGAAAATTTAAGAACCGCAAAAAACCGCAACCGCGGTTGTTGAAAAATTTAAGAACCGCAAAAAAACCGCAACCGCGGTTATGCAAAAATTCAGCTTCGCTCCATCACTAATATATATATATATATATATATATATATATATATATATATATATATATATATATATATATATATATATATATATATATATATATATATCTATATATATATATATATATATATATATATATATATATATATATATATATACATATATATATATATATATATATATATATATATACATTATATATATATATATATATGTATATATATATATATATATATATATATATATATATATATATATATATATATATATATATATATATATATATATATATATATATATATATAAATATATGTTCATATGAGTTTTATGATGTAGAGAATTTATTTTTTTTTTTTTTCATATATTGTTATTATATGATACTAACATTAAATTTCAGTGGGAATAAACAGGATAAAAAAAATTTAAAAACAAAAGAAAAAAATTATTTAATAATATCGAACTTTTTACGCATCGTACGTTTGGCAGCGCCCGGGACACAGCGACTTTTCGGGATATTTCCTGTTGTGCAAAAATACAAAAAAAAGAAACATTGCGGCAAAGTAGATCCATGTAGATTAGGTCGAAATTTAATGCATCGTCGATCCATATAGGCTAGGTTGCGGTTTATTGCCCTCTAAGTTCAGGTATGGTATGTTTTGTTATGTACACACAGAATCTATATATGGAAAAAGAAAAACAATACGGAAAGATTTTTCCCCAGAAACATTATTTATTACCCTACCTTAAATTCTTTCATATATTAGCTCTAAAATGCCTTTCCTTTCTCATGCAAAATGAACGTTTTTGCTTACTTTATTATTAAATTTTTAATATTTTCAAATTTCGTATCTTTCTCGTTCCCATCTTAATTAATTGCTAGTATCATATACTAATAATATATGAAAAAAAAATTATAATAAAAACATTTTGTGCTACCGCATGAAACTCATAAATTCAGACTACACATATATATAATATATTTCTTTCTTTCTTTCTTCACCTTCCTCTTTGCCCCAAGATTGGGGGTAAGGTGCTGTACAAGCATCGGAAAAGAAAAGCAGTAGGAGAACATGACAAACGTCGAAAAGAAAGCCCAGCCTTACCGCCCCCTCTGTACCATTAATTAGTGAGAGCTCGTCACAGACAGAAAATCCACCCTAGAGCATCATGGGACCGCGACGGACCCTCACTATGGTAAATCGTCAATGTAAGGGTTCATCCCCTGGCCCAGGTGGGCCACAACCATGCCCCCATACAAAACCCCGCCATTCTCTCCTATCATTCACCTTTATTCTCGCCTCTGCCAAACTCACATTTCTCTCCTTCAGACATTCGTTCACCGACTCAATCCACTTTCTCTTCGGTCTCCCAGCCGGTCGGTTCCCAACACACTCACCACTATACATCCGCTTAACCAACCTACTATCATTCATCCTTTCCACATGACCAAACCATCTCAACATACTTTCATTTATTCTCTCATTTACCCCTTTCTTCACACCACACCACTCTCTAATACGTACATTCCTCTCTTTATCAATTCTTCTCACACCTAGCACACCCCTAAGATTGTCCATCTGAACACATTGAACTTTAGATCTATACTTCTTATTCCAGACCATAGTCTCACTACCATACAATAACACAGGTAACAACATACCCTCATGTAAGACCCTAGCACACTCAAGACTTAGTCCCTTTGCATTCACCAACGATTTAATTGCACCAGCCACCTTCCTGCCATTCACAACTTTCCTACTACACTCTGCATCATCCGTTCCCTTCTCATCCAACATATACCCTAAATATTTAAACTCAGACACTTGTTCTAGCTGCTCACCATCTAACATAACTTCACACTGAAGAGTGTCCTCACTCACAACCATAACCTTACTCTTATCCACGTTTACTTTCAAGCCCCTCCTTTCACACTATATATATATATATATATATATATATATATATATATATATATATATATATATATATATATATATATATATATATATATATATATATATTTATATATATATATATATATATATATATATATATATATATATATATATATATATATATATATATATATATATATATATATATATATATATATATATATATATATATATATATATATATATATATATATATATATATATATATATATATATATATATATCAAATTAACAAAAAAGAACATTTTTGAGTTTCTAAGCATCACATCCATCATCTACTGTAGCTATAGTTTCATATTTAAAAGCGACTAAAAATTATTTTAGAACAAAATCTTTTGAGCAAATTCTTATTATATATGAAAAACAACAATTTTGCAAATAAAATCCTTTTTTTCATCTAAAAATATGAAAATTAACTTTTTTTTATCATATTTTTTTTTTAAACCTAAAAAGTTTAAAAACTACGAAATTTAAAATTACTCCCAAATCGTCTTTAAAATAAAGTTCTTGAAATTTCTTGCGAAATCTTTTTGCAACTCTTAAAGATTTCTTGATATTAGCTTAATTAGGTAATTGAAGTTAAAAAAAAAAAGAGGTCTTACATAACCGAATTAAAAATAATAAAATAATAAAATAAAATCATGGTTGGAAAAATTCTAAATCTTTAAAAGATAAGATTTTACTCTGTTTGTATAATTTGTATATATTTTTGAAGTTTATACACACAAAAACACAGAAATATATATATATATATATATATATATATATATATATATATATATATATATATATATATATATATATATATATATATATATATATATATATATAACTCTATATATATATATAATATATATATATATATATATATATATCAAAAACTACTTCAAAATAACAAAAAGACAAATAATAATACATGTACCCGATTATAGGTCAAAATGAAACTGTAGTTGAGTCAAAAATAAAACTATATTGTAATAAAAGAGCTTGCAACTTTAAAAATATTTATAAAAAAGTTTAAATCTATGCTACCTAACGTAACTTAAAATAACATTGCTTAACGTAACCAAACTTATACTATTATATAATTTTTCACTTTCCATCGTTTCAATAAACAACAAAACATACTATATTAGAGTTATATAAATATATAGGAAAAAAGTTCAAACTTACTTCTCACTACGCGCGCCGTTCTGCATTTTGTTCGATAACGTAACTTATGAAAAAAATTGACTTCAGCTTCATGGACACGGATATAATCGATATGGGTCTATATATATATATATATATATATATATATATATATATATATATATATATATATATATATATATATATATATATATATATATATATATATATATATATATATATATATATATATATATAATAGATGGACCAAATACTATGAAGATCTGCTAAATGTAGAATACAGAGAACAAGAGGAAGAAGCTGCAGATCAGACGAGGGAGGAGGAAGAGGAGGATGAAGGCGGAGAGATAACGGTGGAGGAATATGAGGAGGCTATAAAAAGGATGAAGAAGGGTAAAGCTCCAGGAGAGGATGGAGTGGCTGTGGAGTTGGTGGTGGAGGGAGGAGAGGAGCTGAAAGGGAGAATCATCAGTTTGATGAACAAGTGTTGGAGAGAGGGAAAGGTGCCGGAAAGGTGGGGCAAAGCAATAATAATACCGATATATAAAGGTAAAGGAGATGCTGGAAGCTGTAATAATTATAGAGGTATCTCACTGATGGACCATCTGACGAAAATATACGAAAGAATATTGGAGAGGAGGTTGAGAGAGAAGGTAGAGCCGAGACTCGGAGAAGAACAGTACGGGTATAGAAGAGGAAGAGGAACGACGGACCTCTTATTCACACTGAGAATGGTCTCGGAGAAGATGCTGGAATATGGCAAGAGATTCTTTGTAGCCTTCATCGATCTGCAAAAGGCATTCGATTCGGTGCCAAGGAAAAAGCTCTGGAGAGCTATGGAGAGGAATTATGGAGTGAAGGGTAGATTAAAGAAGGCGATAGAAAGTATGTATGACAAATGCAGCTGTAATGTTAGAACTGAGTGTGAGAACGATAGATGGTTTGAGGTGAAAACAGGAGTGAAGCAGGGAAGTGTTTTATCACCACTGCTGTTTATATTATATTTAGACGTGGTGATAAGGAAAGTGAAAGAGAGACTGGGAGAATTTGAAGGGGACATAATGGCATATGCGGATGATCTGGCATGTTGGAGCGAGAGAGAGGAGGCGATTCGAGAGGTGGTGGAGTTGTTTGCGGAGGAGTTGGAGGAAGCAGGGATGAAGATGAACATACAGAAGACAGAGATATTAACAGTAACCGGAGGAAATGAGGAGGGGATGAGAATGATGGTGAGAGAGGAGGAGGTGAAGGCGGTAAATACCTGCAATTATCTCGGAGGGTGTTTTAACAGAAGGAGAGGAAGTGGAGAAGAGATTACGCGAAGAATGGAAAAGTATGGATTAGTTATGAAAGCGGTATACCCCATGATGAAAGATAGAAACATCGGAATAGAGGTTAAAAAAGTGATTTTTAACAGCATACTGACTCCCACACTGCTGTACGGAGCGGAAACATGGACAACAACGAGAAGAGAGGAGAGTAGAATACAAGCGGCGGAGATGAGGATATTAAGAACTATGATTGGAAAGAGTAAGAGAGACAGAATAAGAAATGAAGTTATTAGAGAAGATATAGGTGTGAAGAAGATGACACTGAAGATGGATGTGGGGAGATTGAGATGGTGGGGACATCTGGAGAGGATGGAGCAGGAGAGAATGCCGAAAAGAAGATGGGAATGGACACCAGAGGGCAGAAGACCAAGGGGAAGACCGAAGAAGAGATGGGCGGAATCGGTGGAGGACTCTCTGGAAAGATGTCAGCTACC
>JABUQX010066793.1:0-2500 GCA_015478945.1 Trachelipus rathkii | reverse complement strand
TCTTTTATATTGATTTTATGGTTTTGTTGGAGCCGATGAGTGGTTAAAGCAGAATTTGCGGTGTCATTAGTTAAATCTGATTTATGTTGAGTAATTCTTCTATGGTAGTCAATAGTTTCACCTATGTAAACATCTTGGCAATTATGACAGGGAATCTTGTAAATGCAATGGTTATTATGTAATTTTGATTTTGGGGGCTTAAAAAACTTTTTAAGGGGAATTATATTATTTTTGGAAAAGCAAATGTTTTTTGGGAGGTGTTGTTTCATTTTGAAATCTAAATTATATGGAATAGGAAGATATGATAAATTTGTTTTTGTACGGGGAGGGTTACTATTATAATAATTTGATTTGGCTTTGTGATAAGCTGAATTTATTACATAAGGAGGGTATTTTAATTTTGAAAATGTAGAAAAAAGATATTTTGTTTCTGTAGCAAGATTAATAGGAGAACAGATGTTAAAAGCACGAAGATAGAGAGATGTAAGAGTGGCTAATTTAGTGTTAAAAGTATGAGAAGAAAACCAATGAATGTAAGAAGAAGAAGCTGTAGGTTTTCTGTAAACGGAGAATAAAAGATGTTTAGAGTCTTTCCAGGAAATTAAAGTGTCCAGAAACGGTAGAGAAGAATTTTGAGGTAATTCATATGTAAAGGAAATGGAAGGGTGAATGTTATTTATAAGATGTAGAATGTTGTTAATATTGGTGTTGTTAGGTACAGCACAGAAAATGTCATCTACATAGCGTAGCCATGTAGAATTAGAAAGAAGAGGATGGTGGATTATGTAGTTATGTTCAATAAGCTCCATAAAGATGTTACTAAAAATAAAAAAAAAACTAATTCTTCTAACTCTTGATCACAGCTATTTCAACTTTGACAACCTTTTCTTTAAACAAATTTCGGGCCTCGCTATGGGTTCTCCTCTCTCTCCTATTCTTAGCAACATCTTTATGGAGCTTATTGAACATAACTACATAATCCACCATCCTCTTCTTTCTAATTCTACATGGCTACGCTATGTAGATGACATTTTCTGTTCTGTACCTAACAACACCAATATTAACAACATTCTACATCTTATAAATAACATTCACCCTTCCATTTCCTTTACATATGAATTACCTCAAAATTCTTCTCTACCGTTTCTGGACACTTTAATTTCCTGGAAAGACTCTAAACATCTTTTATTCTCCGTTTACAGAAAACCTACAGCTTCTTCTTCTTACATTCATTGGTTTTCTTCTCATACTTTTAACACTAAATTAGCCACTCTTACATCTCTCTATCTTCGTGCTTTTAACATCTGTTCTCCTATTAATCTTGCTACAGAAACAAAATATCTTTTTTCTACATTTTCAAAATTAAAATACCCTCCTTATGTAATAAATTCAGCTTATCACAAAGCTAAATCAAATTATTATAATAGTAACCCTCCCCGTACAAAAACAAATTTATCATATCTTCCTATTCCATATAATTTAGATTTCAAAATGAAACAACACCTCCCAAAAAACATTTGCTTTTCCAAAAATAATATAATTCCCCTTAAAAAGTTTTTTAAGCCCCCAAAATCAAAATTACATAATAACCATTGCATTTACAAGATTCCCTGTCATAATTGCCAAGATGTTTACATAGGTGAAACTATTGACTACCATAGAAGAATTACTCAACATAAATCAGATTTAACTAATGACACCGCAAATTCTGCTTTAACCACTCATCGGCTCCAACAAAACCATAAAATCAATATAAAAGAAGCGACTCCCATTTTATTTTGCAATCATACCAAGAAAAGAAAAATTTTGGAATCAGTAATCATTTATAATTCAAATAACTTCAATAGGACTCCTGGAGACATGAAGTTGGATGATATTCAAAGTTCCATATTACTCACTTCTAGCATTTTGGGAAACTTCAAGAAGAAGGATAGTTAAAAAAACAACCAACTAACTTTTTTTTTAAATTTATTTTTTTTTCATTAAAATTTTCCTTTTGTTTAGATTCTGAGGAGGTCTTACGTGATGTAAGACGAAAGCTCAATTGTCGTGTGTATATTTTTGTAAATAAGTTAAATTTGTTTTAAAGAAATTTTAATATTGTAATAAGAAAAATCATATAAATGTTTTAATTAATAAAATATTGTACATGCCAAGGGTATTCAACCTACATAATATAACAGTTTACGTTTTAAGTAAAGTTTTCAGTCTACAAAAATGATACCCGAAACAAATGGCATAAATTTAAGTTACTCTTTGAGAAAGTTATATCTGATTTATAAGAAGAAAATGATTATAGCTAACATCAAGAAGTGTCAGTTAAAGTTCCTAAAGAAATGTTTGAGTAATTTGGTTATACCCAAGACTTTAATTCCTAAATTTCTACATAACGATAATTTCATTCCGTTTTCACCAGCAAAAAGAGCCGTTTTAATGGAAAAAATTAATGATGTTAAGTGTGAAATCAAAGCAAGTTTCAGGAAATGTCATACAGCTTTTA
>JABUQX010066792.1:0-20000 GCA_015478945.1 Trachelipus rathkii | reverse complement strand
TAAGTAGGTAACAAGATTGAAGGTAAAACTTCGTTTCGGGAAATGATTCACAGAGCGTGACTGAGAATGATACTCAACAAACATTTCTCGAGCCATCTTCTTTAACCCAAAAAAGTTAGATTCAAGAACAGTTTTCAAACGACCGAGCCCCCTTCAAGGCGATATCACCAGGAGCTCATTCGCTAAACACTGTTCTTGAATCTAACTTTTTTGGGTTAGAGGATGGCTCAGTGGTAGAGCGTTGAATATATCGTTCTCAGTAGCAACATGCAGTGGTTCGACCCCAGAGAAGGCAAGTTTTCTTTACCTTCCCGTAATAGTTATTTGTTTACCTACTTATTAATTGCGAGGATAGCTATGTTGTTTATACATTTACTAGCCATGAACTAACTGATATGACTCTAAGTTGCTTTGGTTTCCGTAGTAGCAGATGGGATAGGTAAGTTCATTACTACTTGAACAAAATATTTTTCTCCTCAAAATTTGTGATTCGATCGTGATTGTTCTTAAGTCATATAGAGGGTAGAAACTGTTTATAGGGTCTAGAAAAATTCACGTTCCATCACTCTTCCTAATTTTCAGTCTACTTAAAATCGCTAAAAGAATTTTGTTAGACGGAAAAAGCGTACTTTCACTAAACGAAAGAGAGCTGACAGTCTTAATTCTCCTGATAAAAAACTTCTGGCCTCTTCACAAAAACAATTCGAATAACTTCTGTAAGTCATCCTTTCCTCTGTTACATGTTGTTATGGATTTGTTGCTAGTTTCTCTGTTGAAAAGACTAGTCTCTTTGGTCTCCTCCTCACCCGACCTTTAGGCATGAGAGCAGTAAATTGCATGAAGATAAATGATAGACCAGCGTCCTAATCTCTGCACTGGTGAGAAATTGAAAATTATATACACATATAAGGTCAAAATGATAAGTTGTTGCAAAGGGCTAGATCTAATAGTCAGTTCAGTTATTGTAGAACATAACCTTTAAAATTCTTATTGGAAGTTTGGTGAAAGTGTGTCTCAATTATTACTTATGAAACTGAATTTTTCAAAAAAATGCTACATGGAGCAAAGATTGGGCGATACCTGCTTGAAATGCTGTAATGTCTTTACTGTTTAATTAAGGGATATAATTAACATAGGAATGAAGTGAAGTTGCAACTGAAACATATTATTACACTGAAATTTAATTTTTCAGTTTATGAAAATAAAATAAATAACAAACTTATAAGATAATAATTAAAATATACAAATGAATTTTTATAAAATAATTATTGGAAAGAGAACGGCGAAAACGGACCTAACTGATCGCGCGACAACCTTCATGGGTATGTAATAAATGGAAAGTTCCGTCGCCCTGAAACGTCAGATGTAACAACGCGTTTCCGAAGAAGAAATATGGACGTCGTGTGTTTTTTTATATTGTTTTTTGTCAGTAGTGGGTAAACTCTAAAAAATTACTTATCAAAGAAGATTGAATTTAAGGGAGATCTATAAAATCTATAAAAAAATAAAATATATCAATAACACTTAAAATTACGTAAAAAAAATCTTAAGGGTTACCCCGTCGCGCTATCGAATCAGGGCACCGAAATAACGTTACTTTTAACTTCTCGGGATTTTAGTTTGTAAATAAAATTTTTCGTTTTCTTTAAGCGAGCTTTTTCGAGGAAACAAACGATTAAATCTACGGTATCTAGTCTTTAAAGAATGATTCAAGTTAAAAAGCTTAATATAAAATCCCTGCAAAGCATTCAGTCGCTTTTCGATTCCCGTAAGGCGATGACACTATATTATAGTGACGTTCGAAGAACTGAAAAAAAAAACGACCGTAAGTGCTCGCCGAAATATCAATGTTATTAAAATTATATATTAATATACGTATAAAATCGATAAATTCTCAGGCGATACAGCATGGTTAATTGGCTGCCTTTTTATAGATTCCCTACAGTACGGACACAAGGTGAGGGCCGGTGCGCACGAAGAGCAAGTCATCAAGTGTCTACAAGGTAAAAATGCGATTTCCGTGTCTTTGTCCAGAGCCAACACCTTGTCCTATGCCAACAACTCCGAAAGACAAAACCATGGAATTTGAGCTTCTCGAGATCGCGAATTTTTGGAAAGAAGCGTTTCGGCTCAGATATGATCGACGACTAACGACGAGACGACCGACGACGACGACGACGAACGACGAGGGCTTGTGGTTTAGAGGACGAGGCGTCGTTTCTTCGGAATCTGAAAACAGCAAGATAGGAACCTCCATAGGAATCAATCCTTCGGTAATGGGTTCTTCGATATTGCTGGTTGCTTGCTGAGTGTGCAGATCGAATTAATTAGATTTTCAGTGTGAAATAAACTGATACATTAACAGGATCCAAAGGCCTCGCTTGTTCAAAAATCAGGGCGATTGCGTTGAGCAAACCTCGTATATTTCTTCGAGAGTCACTCGAATCGAAATTTTCTTATACATCATAAATGACAAATTCCTGACAATCGCTATTTTACTCGTTTTTCGGCTCCAAATCCAAGATCTCGTAGAAAATATTATCAAGAATACTTTTAAGCTCGCCACCGCCTGTCGTACGACTTAACTGTCTCTAAATCTCACACTTACTATCGGTGAGACCAGATTGATGCTGCAATTGGTGAAAAAACTAGTATTATAATTAAGATTTAATTTTCGTGTAAGAAATCCAGCTGATGCTCACAAAATAATATTAGAATAGTGTACTACTAGTTTAAATGTATAAAATTTAATGGTCAATTTAAATGAAGTTTAAATTTAAAAAATAATATGATAGAATATGATACGATAAAAAATAACAAACATATCGTAATCTCCAGAAAAATAACGTATTCCTGGCAGAATGTAAACGTCGAAGTTTTGCTTCCTGAAGATTAAGCTGAGAAGTTAGAGATTTCACTTATTTCAAATAGCGTCTTTTAGTAAGGTCCGGACATCCCTAAAACGAGTAACGAGGGCGCGTATAAGCACTCTTCAGCATGCTGTATTAGTTTGTACTGAATACATCTCGAGGCCGCTTCGTAAAAAAATGATCGACGGGCCGAAAGGCCGACCGCATTATCGATCTGATACTTCTCGTTAAAACTACGCTAACCTACTCGTATTACTCGAAGTCCTAAATTCCGTAATTATTTCTTTTTGGTTTTCAACGAGAGTTGTACTTGGACAAAGGTTATATTTGACCCATCTCCAGAAGTCGAAAGTAACCTCTATTCTGATTGCCCCGATCGTAGAGTAAGTCAGAAAGAACCCTTGAGATTTTCACGTATAACTTTTCAAAGATCTTTAGAACGGCCCGATCACTCCGAAAAGAACAGGGCATTCCTAAGCACTCACCACTGCCTTAGTTTACATATCGAGACCGCATTTCGAAAAAAATGATCGACTGATCGCGAAGAGTTGGCAGAATCATCTATTACTTTACAGTATTTTTATAATTGTCTTAATTCTTTATGCAGAACACGAAATAATTATTTTTGTTTTCTCCTGTAGAAAAACTGCGCGTAGGGGAGAAAAAATATTCGCCGCATCTCCCGAAGAAGTCGAAGTAATTTTATTTTCGGCCACGATCGGAGCGGTAAGGGGAAAGTAATAACCACTTGAGAGATTTTTCACAGTTAATTTAAGTGTGTCTTATAGAAGACCCGACCACCGCCCCTTAAAATTAAAGAAGGGTTCTAAGCACTCTCCAGCTCTTTTAATTTTCACATATCCGAAGCCGCTTTTCGAAAAAATATCGACCGACGCGAAAGGCGACCCAGTTTCCACGTTCTATATAAAAAACAAATTAACTTGTGAGAAAAATATTCCGATAATAAAAAAAAAAAAAAAAAAAAAAAAGTCTGTTACTCTTTAGAATAACCGGGCCGATAAAATATTAAGCTATACGTAGCTCAAAATTAGTTATTAAAAAACCGTTACACCTAGAATTGAATCGGAAGAACAAATTTTTTAAGAATATTATATATACATTTAAGATCATCCTTTTTTTACTTATCAAGTCTAACAATAGTTCGCAGCACAAAAAGCGACGTTTGAAAACGTTTGGTCATTTTCCAGGTCCCTTTCAAACGCCGCTTTTTTATAGCGTCATTTCATAGGGAATCGCTCGCAGAAATGGCTTACGCTCGAACTATCGTCAACCTTTTAATAGCTCATATAGTAAAGTTTTATCGGCAATTGATTTACCTTAATGATCTAAGTCCGAAATATGAAAAATATTCGACAGTGAAAAAAAAAATTTAAACTTTGTCACGGTTCTCTGAAATATAATTTGAAACGAATAATATATTTTTATCTCGAAAACAAACAAATCATTTATTTTTTTTACTATTAAAAAATAAAAATTTGTATTAATTTTTTTTGTCGCCATCTCCGGGTACCACATAATAACGCGCTGCTGACGTAAGCATTGAAAAAGTATAAAAGATCGATTGGGCCGTCTGAGGTATCGGTTATCAAAAGTGGCAAGTCGAGTGCGGATGCCTTTTTTAGTCCCGATCGTACCACTTCTTTGAGCTTTTTTTCGCGCATTAATTAACTAACGATATTCGCTTTGAAAACCACCGTCCCGCTGCTGTTTATACGACGACTTATTTTTCAAGGCAAAGTGGAATACTTCTTTCGAGCGATTTATTTATATTTTTTACCAGGTGAGGTGATTTTATCATTATCATTATAGAAATAAATTATATACATTTTTAAAGTTTAGGATAAATACTAATTCTACCTTTAAAAAAAATGTTAGATATAAAGTATAGTTTTTATAACCACCTACGTCAAATGCAGTAATATAGAAATTATTAGGATTAGTGATTTATTTACTCGATGAGTAGTTCTCATCGACATTAATATCATAAGAATTACAATTTGTATTTTTTTTCTTTTGTTTCCCGCGATATCAAGAAATTTCTTTTCTTTCGATGACGCAATATCTTTACGCTCTCATTATTAGAATACCTGAGTTGACATTAACTCGAATAAGAAAATAGTCTTTTTGCAAAGAGAGCATTATTATTTTTTGAGAGTTTTTGTAAGTAACTCATCGACTAATAATCTTCATTCGCAACTCTTTTTAGATTCGTTTCGACTCTTAGATTATGGCGACGAACCACAGAAAACAAGAAGAAAGGGAACACCGCTTCTTCTCCAATGCTGCTGAAAATGTCGAGAATTTCGCAAAATATTGTCGGCCAGCATACGATCGAACGGAATTTTATAAAAAAAAGCTTAACCTACTCAAGAGACGAATGGGTTAGGGCATATATATATAGAAAAGGTAAAATAATTCATACACCAATATTGCTCAGTTCATATTTTGTTGATGAGTTACAGGTTTCGCTTAAACAGCGAGTTTCTTACGCCGAAAGATGGAATGTAAGATTACCTTTCGTCTGTTCAAAAGATCAAACCACTCTCGTCTCATATATTATTAATCACCTAGTTTTGCTTACCCCGAAAAACGGTCTTATATATCTATTTTAAGCCGGCGTAATTGCTGTCGAGTTCTATATCGTTTCTGGTTTCCTCTAAATATTTGTAGCATCGGGATACGGTATTCCAACCTCCAACACCATCGCGTATCCAACAAACATACTTTAGTTAAGGTAACCGTATCCTACGTGTCAATACACCAAATTAAAAGCTAGAAAAGTATTTGAAACCCTTAACTTTAGATTCAGGTAATGTACCAATGCTAGACCTCGCTGTCTAAAATGATATTATAATGATTGTACGGGAAAAACGTTTCTGGAGTACGAGTATGCTTAAAAGAAAAAAGAGTGCGAATCGCCATAGGCTCCGTCCACGACAAACCGCCACCTTCTCCAGAATAAGTAGTATTTCAGGAACAGGAACTGTGATCACTCTGGAACTGAGGTTTTGATCTCTTATAAAGATAAAAACGGCCGTTATAGAAAAGCAATATTATATACATTTTATTATATCACAAAAAAAACAAACTGAAAATATTTATGAAACCGACAACGCGATGTCTTGCTAAGAAGTAAAACATAAGAAACCGTTCTGTTCGATGTTCAAAGAAAACGCTTCTCACTACCCGCGCCGACCACAATGCGCTATCAATATACATCAGATCACTATTTTACCTGAATAACTTCGACAAAGATTCGTTGCGGATTCATCAATTGCAAATTTCACGCGTAGAGAAAAAATAAGGCGGTTTTGACCTATCGGACAACAGACGAGGTGGCTGTGAATTTCCTATCCTCAGACCACTGTCCGGAAATTAAAAACAAAGATCTTTCTCTCAAGAGACGAGTCGGTGATGATGACTGACGACAAACCAGATCGCTCCCAAAAAAGAAAAAAATGGTCGGAAACAAGGAAATGTTTATCGAATCCTGAAAATCGATCTCTCGCTTCCACTAGGAAAAAAGCTAGAGGGCCTGTCCTGCATAGGTCTCGCGATAGTTATCTTATTGATAATCACCTTAGAGAACGAGGCGTTTTCATGTTCAGAATTGGCAGATGATTAATCAAAATCACTCAAATCCTTCAAAGTTCTCGCAAGCCTACTATCAACCAAAACATTCGAATCCTGAATGCGCCGGGCAAAAATTATATATAACAACAGCAACTCATCCCAGCTGTAGCTCAACAGAACGCGTTAATATTCCCAGTTTATAACAACTCGTCAGAGGATGGGAACCAGTGGGCTATGAGGATGTCGGTTACAATTCCACATACACACGCAAAGAAAAAAAATTCCGGTAAAAATATCATTGTTACAAAACTAATAAAATAAAACCAAATCCAAACAGTATGGTTCCTTTTAAAATTATTTAAATAGTAAACCCAAAAAAAAAACGACAAAAACGATTCGTTCCGCAATCCCTTCGTGCGTCAGTAAAAACCAAACGATCAATTCCCAAATTTCTGAGAAACACCTATGGGTCTTAGACATCGATAGGATCACGACCAACAACATTTTATACAAATAATTTTCGTACTTTTGCTGATATAATCATGAAAACTTTCCTCTTCCCGTTCCCCGTCACTCGAATGGTCCTTATTTACTATTATTATCCTATCACCACGATAAATAAAATAAAAAATATTTGCAACATAAAATAATTTTACTATCTATTAAATTGACTTAACGAACGAATGAGAGTCAAAAGATTATCATTCCGAAATCCACATAATTTCTCTTCCGGAATATTAGCCTACATCCCCGTCCCCTTTCCCGGCATCCTTGTCATATTCCCTCGGATATCGGAAAGAAAATTTCAATATTCCGTCGTACATTATTAACGCTAAAAACATTTTTTTATAATATAATATTCGCCAAAGTAAGCTGAGTAGAGATGGCATTTTGAAGAGAGAGAGAGAGAAGATAGAGAGGAAGGATAAAGAGATGAAGAGAGGAAGAGAGAGGAAACTGAACACTACATTATTTTACCTTCGATAGAGCTATGAAAACCGAAAGAGAGAAAAAGAAAACAAATAAAGAAATTTTGTCGAAATTCGTTATTCGGGACTTGCATCATGGTTTGACAAACGTGATGAAATGTTTTTCATCGCTTCTCGGTAATTATAATTCTCAAAAGATATTCGCTAAAAATATCGCTGAAAATATATCGACGATCCACGACTGGACGTACATTGACAGGGAGTCCCTTGGGTTTTCGCTTCATCAGCGTTCATAAAACCGTTAGTTGCTGTAACTGTCGTAATTGCGAGTGCTATCCGCTAAGGAAGAGAAAAAGTGGTATAAGAAGTAAGAAGTTGGAAATCGCGAATTCGAAAAATCAAAAATGTGTAATCGCCAACCATCGGCCGCTCGTTCCCCCTAGCATATACTTCAAGCGCTATTATCGAACGCTTTGGACAAAATTACTCACCCCGTGATAGAAGGGGTGGGCCAATCTATCGGTAGACTAACGATCAATAAAAAACGAAAAATATTCGCGATGCGTTTTTCACCCATAATGGAACTGACGTCTGAAAACCTTCTTTCTTGTCCAGTCCAGTCTTCCGTAACGTTAGCTATAATCGTACGTCGTGATGTCAAACTAAAGGCCAACTCAACACGAACACAAATACTTTATTAACTGCACGAGTGAAGGATAAAAAAGTAAACACAAAAATCTTTATTCGCTTGCGTAGCAAAACCAGGCTCCTGAGGTTCGGGAGAGGAGCTTCCGAGGCGTGGGTTGAAAATCGAGTGACCGAGCCCTGCAAGAGCGGGGACACAGAGGTGTTCTTTTCTAGGGACTCCGTACGCAGTAAAAGGCCGAAGCTGTTGATAAGAGTATAAACGTGATCTGCCCTTAAACCACCAGACGCCACTCGACCATGAACCCCTCGAAAGCGAGGGACTCCCCTAGGTTAGTATAATACCGCCAAACTCGTGAGCCTGGAATGTGGACCGCTGTAGAACGCTAAACTCGCGCAGTTTTGCCTTCGCATTCATCGACTAGAAGGAGAGTAATGACTCACCCCTCTTTCGCCACCGAAATGAGAGTCCAGAGAGGTAAACTTACGAGGCGTAGTTGAAATGCGATGACCGAGCCGGGCAAGAGCGACGAACAGAGTATCTTCTTCAATGCGAGTTCCGCCCGTTTTAAAGGCGAAACGACCGATAGGGATTAACCATATTCTCCTCTACAAACACCGACTACCGACCGCAAATCCTCCTCGTATAGCGAACGGCCTCCCTCATTTTTGCGTACATTTCGCTCAAAACTCATGAGCCGTGGGATGGAGATGCTGGAGATACGCTAAAATGGCCGCATATTTTATGACCTTCGCTCATCGACGTTTAGTAGAGTAGCAATGAGAGTGTGAAGCTGCTCACCCGTTCTTGTCCTGTCCGCGAAGGACCAATAACGATACTCCGAGGGGGGACTTCGCGAGGCGTGGGTGAAATCGAGTGACCCAGACTGGCAAGAGCGGGGGGAACAGAGGTGTTCTTTCCAGTGACTCCGCGCAAAAAAGGCGTAGTTGTGATAAGAGTATTAACGTATTGCTGCCCTAAACCTCTCGGCACTCGACAGGAATCCCCTCGTCAGCTAAGGACCGTCCAAGAAAATATCGCTCATACATCGCGGACGAGACGCGTTGTCTTCGTTTCGGGAAGCACATTCATCCGATATCTTCGGCTCTGCCTCCGGATAACAATAAAAAAATGCTTGAAATATATGCACTAGTAAAGGGTAAAAAAATCAAACGAAAAATACTTTATTAAAAGCGCGAAACAAATCAAGCAACGCACACCAAATTACTTTAATTCAACACGGCATCGAGTGTAAGGAAAAAAGTAAACACAAATATCTTTATTCGCTTAACGAGCCAAAAAAAAACAAAAATAAAACCCCCCCCCCAGGGCTCCGAGGTTGGGGTAGACTTCCGAGGCAGTGCGTGAAATGCGACTGACCGAGCCTGGCAAGGAGCGGGGAACAGAGTGTTCTTTTCAGGGACTCCCACGCCAGTAAAGTTTCGAAAGTTTGGATTAAGAGTATTTAACGTGATCTGGCCCTATTAAACACCCGACAGCTCGACCAGGAACCCCTCGAAGGCGAGACTCCCCTATGGTTGGTTAAGATCACCGCCCCAAAACTCGTGAGCCCTGGAATTGGAAGCGCTGTAGAATACGCTAAACTCCGCCGCTTGTTGCCTTCGCTCATCAGGACGTTAGTAATGTATGAGAGGTATTGAGCTTCACCCCGACCCTGCTTTCGCCAAGCCAGAAATGAAGTCCGAGGGGAGAGTGTTAACTTACGAGGCGTAGTAAATCGAGTGACCGAGCCGGCAAGAGCGGACGACACAGAAGTATCTTTTCAGCGAGTCCGCCTCGTTAAAGCGAACACGCAGATAGATAAGCATATTCTGCCTGGCTAAAACCACCCGACGACTCGACCAGCAACCCCTCCGTAAGCGAGGACTCCCTTTTTTTTGGAAAATCGCTCAACTATGAGCCTGTGATGGACTGGATGCTGGAGATAGCTTAAAATCGCGCATTTGCCTGCCGCTCATCGAAGTTATAGTAGCATCGAGAGTGGAGAAGCTTGGTCAACCCTCTCTGTCCTGTCCGCCCGAAACCAAAACGGATACTCCTGAGAGGGGGAACTTCCGAGGCGTGGGGGGAAATCGAGTGACCACAGAACTGCAAGAGCGGGGAACAGAGGCGTTCTTTTCAGTGACTCCGCGTAAAGCAAAAAAGGCGGAGTTTGATAAGAGTATTAACGTATTCTGCCCTTAAACCTGCCGGCACTCGACCAGGAACCCCGTCAGCTTAGACCGTCCACGGAAAATCATCGCTCAACATCGCCGGGACCGAGATCGGGTGTTCTTCTGTTCGGGCAGCCAATCATTCCATTCTTCGCCTACTGCCTCCGGAAACCAAAAAAAATGCTTTGAATACACAAATAGAACACAAAAATATCAAACGAAAAATTACTTTATTAAAAGAAACAATCAAACGCACACAAATACTTTATTAAACAAACCGTGAATGGATTAAAAAAAGTAAGAACAGGAAAATTATGATTGCATCAAATATTTGTAGAAATTGGTTACATTTAAATACGAAGCTCGATAATATATCAATATGAGCTTGGCGGTGCCTATCGTGTTTTAGTGTCAAAGGAGAATTTACGATCCGATCAGGCGTGTTCGAAATACACTTAACTGGTGTCCGACCGTTCGTCTTAGTTGAACAGTAACCCGGTTCGCCTATTCCACGTAGGCCATTCACGTTTCCCAGAAAAGAAGAGCTTTTCAAGCGTGAGTTTAGCTCCCGTTATCTCATTTCATAATGACCGCAGGAAACAAAACTCCGCAGTCACCTTAAATATATCGTCCCTAATCTAAAAAAAAAAAATCACTTAATTCAAATAAAACATGCGCTTATAAGAACTGAAAAATAAACGCCCGTGCTAAAAATAATAAAGGTAAGAAAAAAGTTAAAATTGTTCTATGGGAACCATACCTATTCCCCGCAGTTTACGTGCTTACCAAAATACTTAAAAAAAAACAGCCAAGCAGCATGAAGCGAAGTTAAAAAAATTACCGTACCGCCCGCCGCCGCCGCCACCGATACCAACACTTCATCATCATCATCATTTCCTGCCGAACGGAAGAATTTTATTTGAATCACCAAAAAATTCTCGCTATCTTTAATTAAAAATGTAATATATACCGAACGATGGAGAACCACCCTCGGATATTCTTTCCGACGGTGACTCTCTAAACGCCCCACCCACCCGTTTATAAGGGTCCTAATTACTATATATCTCACTTATCCCGTCCATTAGGAAATAAATATCGTCGTTTCTTTCCCCTGGTTTTTTCAACAGATTAAAAGGAGAAAACATGAAAGAGAAAAAAGAGAAGCTGGCGCGCCGCGCAACAGCAGTGAGTACATCTACGGCAATGTTTACGTAGTACCAGAACTTATTTTTGTCATCTGCTTTAGCTAGCTTCGGACCCCTCCTCCTGCGTTCGTGTTTCGTGTGTCGCGTGTCCCATTTCAGAAAATCCCAAAATCGAATCACAATAAAAAAAAATAATACCGCGCCAATCGAGACGATGACATCCCCATATCATAGAGCTCGCAGAGAACCGACCTCGGTCGATCGATTCGTCCGGCTCGTTTATATAAAAAACATAAAAATTAAAAGGACGGACCAACGGACTCGGTCGCCCATTAAACGAACTTCTGCAATAGAACGTACATCCTAATGACAAATTGGCTATGCGCGAACGTGAAAAATCTTCACCGGGGAATTTGTCGTTCAGCACATGTAATGAAAAATAGACGAATAAGACGAATGAATGAATCGTCGTCGTTGACGACGCGATATATCTTGCTTTTTCATATTGCTTGTATTACTTGTCTGTTAGTTGGGTTTGTCGGTTTGGGCTTGGTGAGTTGATTGATTGGTGGGTCGAGTGCACAGTAGACTCATTCTTCATGGAGGGAGGGAGGGAGGGATCTCAAGCAGGCATACCCGGGCTCCACGACGGGGGACGTAGCGATTACAGGGAGCCCTGTGAGGCGTCTGTACGTCATCAGCGTTGCGAATCCTGTGGTGTTGAGGTAATACAGTAAGTGAGTCGTGAGTAAATCCGAATAGGTCTGAAAAATAAAAATAAATTTCAAGTAGAAGAGAAATCGATTGTTAAAGCGAACCCGCCGTATTAATAATAATAAAACGTCAATATCACGTAATACGAGATATGTACGGGCAGGATGCGAAAAAAACCATTGTTCGAGCGAACCACTGGGCTCGCCGCGGTTCGATGTTTTTTTAGGATAGAGATAGGAGAGACGGTAAAAAACACGATCGACCCGTAAGATCTAACTAACGATACTTAACGTCACTAAAGTAGAACTTGGACAAACCTAACGCTATTTTCCGAATCGCTTCGGGACCAAATTTTCACCCTCGGATCAAGAAAGGAAGGGCATCTCTCCGAGACCATACCTGCACTACCGCCGTGTAATTTAAGGTTCATTTATCTACATGCGTCTAGAGGAAGAAGATCTATCCTTTCGATCGTCTTAGCGTATTGTGGCGTTTCTTAACGAATCAGAAAGATATTCCCAAAAGCTCCACGAACGGGGGGACGACGATGACAGAGCCCAATCTTTATAAAATGGTTTCGAAACAATTATTCGATCAATAAGAAGTATAATCAATATTCAATAAGAAAATTTTCTGTTTATTAATTATTAGTAAATTAACAGATTAAATAATTTTAAATCTAACGTTTAAGAGGTGAAACTTTTTAAAAATAAAATACTTACCCGTGTTTCGATAAGGATTTGCCAATAAATCTCGAAACCATATTTTCGGCGACTGGTAAGTTATTTTAATTCTGACCGCCGCCGCTTGTTCGCTCGGGTAGATTAAAAACACAAACTCTAACGTTGCCACTTCCAAAATAAACTACTCCTCTTACGTCGGAGTTCCGCTTTTTTTTATAGTCGGCGGGCTTATTTAAAGATGAATAATTATTAAATTTTAACACTTATAGAAACGTTTTTCCAAAAAAGTTAGCTGAGATCCGAGATCTTCCTATAAATGCGAAAAACATATTTTAGCGCATTGGAGTTAATTTTATAATTATCAAAGGGTGGTGTTTTATGAGAGACTTACGAAACACGGTACCACTCAGCTCCACTCCCAAAATAGAACTGA
The DNA here is from genome assembly GCA_015478945.1 of Trachelipus rathkii. Taxonomy (NCBI): domain Eukaryota; kingdom Metazoa; phylum Arthropoda; class Malacostraca; order Isopoda; family Trachelipodidae; genus Trachelipus; species Trachelipus rathkii. The sequence goes on along the minus strand of JABUQX010066792.1, from coordinate 6,812 downwards.
CTCCTCATCTTCCCCGGAGAATCCCGCTTTTTTATATGTCCAAAACAATATTGGGGCTTATATTACTAAACCGTAAAGTTTCTTAATTAACATCATTTAAAGTATCACTTAAAAAGTAATTTTTAAATTCTCTAAAACTTATAAAGAAACCTATTCAAAAATAGTTGTTACGAATGGCCAAGAAGTTCCAAAAAAAAGTTTTACCAAGTTTATTTGCGATTGGAAAGTTTTATTTTACTTTTAAAAATAATAAAAGCGACGCCGTCTTTAGTGAGTGAACATGAAACACGTCAGCACTTCAGCTCACTTGCAACAACTTAAATCTGACTCCTCATCTTTCCTTGAGTTCGCTTTTTAGTAGGTCATCGGGCCTCATTTCACTTATAGTCAATTTTAAATTCTACGACGTTAGGTAAACGTATATATTCTCTCTTCAAGTGAAATAATTTTGAATATCTGACTGATAAACTAACATTTACGGGCTCCAATAAACTTTTCCAAAATAAAATAGTTACCCGATCCGGATCTCACGGCAACGACGACTTCGCTAAAGATTATTTAAAATACCGCGCATTTTTTCGACCGTAAATATTGTTAATGAAGTAAGTATATACCGGGGGAAACGAGCGATGTGTTTACTTATATGAGACGGGTATCCGGCTTTAGTGAACATCCAGCGCTACGCGTTATAAAAGAGCTACTCGTCCATACTAATCATAGAGACCAAACTGACTCCTCACACTTATACTCTTATCGGGAATTTCGTCGCTTTATCTTCTGCGCTCCTGTTTTTTGTGGTAGCAAAATCTAATTAGTTCATCCATATTAAAGTGTGCTGTTCAGCTAATCAATAATGCCCACAGCTAAAGCCACATACATTATTTATGAAGAATCCAATGCTATAATTAAAAGTGAGATGGCTTTGCCAAATCTGGCTTTGAAACCCAGATTTAAAGAAATTGTCTAACGTAAATGTTTTTAACCTAGAATTAAAAACTTATAACATCTACAAACTTAAATGACCGTAACTTTTAAAATTTCTATTGAGCACATTGAGCTTGTTTGTGTACATTTTAAAATCTAACATTTCGGTTCCGAAACTTTTTCAAATAAAAATAGGTTCGGATCTATGCAACCGTAAAATCGAAAACAAATAAATACGAAATCATTTACCAGTAGGTCTTTTGCCCCCAATTGAAGCACGGATCAAACATACCGTTTTCGGAGAGCGCGCTGTCTCATATCATTGTCTAGCGTCAACACCAGATGTTAGTTAAAAGATGCCACGTGCGATCCAGGCCGGCAGGCTCTGGCCGAGAAAGTCGGGGCCGCGTTCTGAGGTGGCATGCGCGTGGCGGCGTGCGTAGCCGCGGTTCGTGTGCGTATATTATGTGTTGTGCCAATCATAATCATTAGTGCATCGCGCTGATCAACCCGTAATTCTGTGCTTTTTGTAAGACGTGAATATACAAAAATAAGTTATTATATATTATTATTCGTTCTACCTAAGTATCCTCTTTTGCGTCGTTTTTACATTTATTTTTTGAATTTTACTTAAAAGTTAATTTTAAATTTAACACCAAGAGAAACCTTTTTCAAAATAGTTACTAAGGCCTAATATTCCTCCCATGTTGGGCGGCAGTGCCCTTAATTATCAACCGAGTCCCTTCGTCTTTCTGTGAGAGACTAGTAGCACGAAAATCACCTTTCCTAGCTACTTCTCTAGGCAATCGCACTTTACCAAAAAATAATAACTTAGATACTTCTAAACTGCTAATCATGTCCGGAGGATCTGACTGTTATTTTAATAGTCATTGCGTGATACTTTACTTTACTCAACTTTAAATATATTTATTAATATTTATAATCAATTAGCATTTATATTCATCACTTAGTATTTTATAAACATTAATATCATTATAGTCTTATAAATTATATAATAAGATACCTTTTCATAAAAATTTAGTAATATTACCCTGAGGCTCAGTATATATCTAACGATTGGCTCGCGCGCAATCTTAAGAAAACCGTGATTGTCCGCACGATGGAAAGTTAATTTTAATTAGAAAAAGCAGCGGCGTCCTTGGAGCAGACTTTGAAAATCTGAATTACACTGTCCACTATAGCCACTTCAGTACGAAACAAGTTCATACTTTTGCGGATGATTATTCAAGTTCATAAAATAATTTTCGTCTTTAGCAATTTTCAGGAACTACTACTAAGTAATTTATATATTTCAAATAATTTACAACATAAATTAAAAGAAAAGGAAGTCTTATTTATTTCACTTTATAAGTTAACATTTTCTATATTAATATGTTCACCATAAACGTGTGAGGATCTCAATCACAATGGAAACTTAAAGCGAATCTTAGTGCCAAGCGATATTTCTCAAAAAGAAATATGAGTAAATAACGTCAAGGCGACACGTAACGTATTTCCCTAATATCAATATCGAAAAACCGCTAATATTGTATCGCATTTGAAGTTAATTAATAAATATCCGGTAAACGAGCTATTTTCTGGAAGTGAGTATGAGAGAACTGTGTAACACGTCCGTCCTCTCTGCTCCACTTCCAAAATTAAAATACTTGAATCCTCTATTACTGCTTCTTCGGAGTGGCCTTTTTTTTATATAGTCAACGCGCTTATTATAAATTCTCACTATTTAAATCGAAATTACCTTAATATTCCATCAGCAGCTATTGATAGCTATTTTTTGGCGCTTACTACTGTACATGTTAAAGGCACTAACTTATGCGTAAAATTTTCTTTTAGAAGTTTAGAGGCTATAGTATGTGCCCGATTTAAAGTCTAACATTTCGGCCGAAACCTTTCAAAAATAGTTACCCAGAGCCGAAGATTTTTCCGAAAATCTGAAAAACCGTATTTTACGGCACTATTCTGAAGTTATATATATATATTATGGTATTGCCATATTGGTGACTTGAGATAAAATATTTTTTACAGTAAATATGTTTCATATTTAGTTTTCACAGTCTGTTATATAAAAATACATCGATCCATACTCAGTTTTTTGTGTTTCGTAATATAAACTTATATACTTTACTTATTACCTCTTATATATCTGTGAGAACATTTTGTCAATATATGGTCTAATACGTTTTTTAGGTATACTTAGTCTATCCTATATATTATATCTAGTTAGATATATGAGTAATAAATAATTAAGAATATATTATTTATTTTTTTATAAGATAAAATTGTTTTTATATATTTTATTGAGAACCCATCTAATTCTATCATTAAAAATAATGCGATAACGATGTACTGAATACAATTATTAGTGTAGTATCTATGATTCCAGTAGCTATTTATATAGTATATATATCTCTCTCTCTTGTTACGTATTAGTATAAGAATATATTTATATACTCGCCAAAAACGGACCGACTTTTTAGCGTATCATATCTTGGTTAAATCCCCTAAAGTATTTACTATGAGAAAAACCAGTAGAACTCAAATAAAGCGTATACGTTCTATTAACTATAAACTAGGTATACGAAGGTAAATATTCTCCCTACTCCACATGAGTAGGTTTCTCTTTCAGAGCTTGATAAATATCATATATAAGAAGATACAAGGCGGTAGTACGCTCTAGACGTCTTACATCACTTACTATTGTGATAGTGAGTATCTAAAACTTGTATGTCATTAGTCAGCTAAGGGGCGAGCCTAGCAATATATGGCAACGGATATAATTACCTCGGTAATCGTTATTCTAATACATTGACGAATTAAAAAGAAAACACGTATTACCTATTTGGAGCATCTATACAGTTTCTAAAGAATATAATCGACAGAAATACTCATTTGTCAAATAATTAAAAAGTTACCCTAGATAACTATAGATATATTTCTCTAATATAAAATAGAAAAATGTATTTCACTATCGCGATAGTGAATAAATTTTATATATACAGAAACACATTCACATATGCAATGATTTCTTCGAGAGTAATATTTTTAAAATAATCACATATTAACAAACACACTCTTCGCACTTATCACAAATATATAATATACTGAGTAATGTATCTTACTTCGGCGTTTTGCTTTCTTTTATAGTATATACCTAGTTTATATATCTTTAAAATATAAAAAAGATGGAAAGATAGTTTTTTTTTTATAAACATGGTTTTTTATATTTATTATTTATATACTTTATTAAATTAGATCAAAATCTATAGTATAATTCATTAATATAGTAATATAATTTAATTTTTATACAGTAATAACTTAATTATTAAAATTTATTGTAATATTCAAACTCATTTTACTAAACACACGTGAGTAATAATATATATATATATTTCGATCTTATTGGCATATTAATAATGAAACGATATATAATATACTACGATTTTCTTTGACTATTGATTTTCCGCTGGTTTAATCTACCCTTAATTATCTCAGTAGCAAGTATAATATAACTCGATAGTAAAACTCCTATAAATTCAGGTATATTGCGTTTTTATATAATTATTTATAACATAAAATAAGAATTGTTCCCTCGCCAAAGTAGGCTTCTCTTTCATAGTTGATAATAAATATCAAACATAGCATAAATATATATACAATGCTAATAAGTGTTAGCGATATAGCGGTCATCTACTCTGATTTATAATAAGTGAATATAAAAAGTCCCTTAAAGTACTGATTTATATAAATAATATATATAGGTATATATAGGCGCTATTCCTTTAAAAATTACAATAGTGAATATTAATTCTATAAATTCAACTTTCTGTCACGGTATTAGTAGTTATGGAGTATTATTATTCATATTCAGGTGTAACGATTGCTCTGGATTATTGTGACAGTAGATTTCGGACTTCTCGGGCGAGACACTATTATATTAATATATTACTGATCAAGAAATCGAGGCGTGAATTTTCTAATTAGGCTCTAATTGTACTCAATGATAATAAAATTTCATTAATAAATTTATTTTTTAAGTTCTCGAAAATTATATTTTCAAATTTACCATCTTAGACCTATATATATATTATATATCGACTATTATATCATCAGTTCCAGATCAGGCGTCACTATATGACGTGATCATAATCGCGTAGAGTATTTAAAAAAAAAGCTCCTACTAATATGATAAAATATGGTATGATTATAAGTATACTATATATATATATTTTATATATATATGATGTGAATAATTATTAAAATATATTATATGATACAAAAGCAAAATAAATTATATATATATTTAGACATATTGGGAATTATCTATTCAATTTGGCCCATTTTAAGGCCTTTACTGTGATTGTATTATATATTTATTAAATACGTATACAAATATAAACTATTTTTTTTCTATAGTGTTTTTTATCTTCAGGAGAAAATAACAAGCTCGTACTCAAGAACAGGAAGGAAACAATTCTTCTTGACATCTCTAAAGATAAAGTGATATGAAAAATGTGATATATGAAGAACGTTGATTCGTATTATGCTTTGGTTTCGCTATATAGCGACGTCGTGAATTTAGTTTTGGGTATTTTATCTGAGAAAGATAATTTTAAGAAATTGTATGATAGACTAACAATTAATTTTTATTTTTTTATTAATATAAAGCCGCTAATAAATAGCAAGACTTAAAAACCCAAAATTAAAGGTAAAGTAAAAATGGTACTTCAATAAATTCTACATTAAGTAATTAAATAGAAATACAAACGTACTAATTACTATATATCCTTTATCTGTCTTTTTTTAAAAATTAACGATAACCTTAAGATGCTTTAATTAATCATTAAAGCGCGTATATTACCACTGAAAAACAACTATACATAAACTTGAATTATAGTAGTAGTGTTTTTAAAAAACTTATACGTAAATTTTCCTAGCTTTCATTTTAGCAAATTCTTCCACCCCTATAAGATAATATTATGTCAGAGAGTTCAGGTGATGATATATATATATATAGGTGATCTCTTCTAGAAACCTTCAATATAGTAATAGTAGTAGGGGAGCATATACTATAATTATATATATATTACCTTGCTTGATTTGTATGATGCCAAAACGCCCAATCTTATAACATTGCCATCAAGGGAAGATATATGATGTGTATACTCAAAACGACTAACCCGCCCGCTTCTTTATTCTTAATTCTAATAATTGGTTTTTTGTGTCATTGAAACTATCTTTATCTAAGAAGTCCAAGATGGTGTAAGTAGTTACCTTCCAACCCGAGTCTCTCCCGATAATGGAGAGTAGCCGAATCCCCACACACATTCGTCCCCCCAGTACGTGAGACTCGCGGGAGCGCCCCTTAAATAAGTAGTCTTTTAAGTGTTATATATCACTTCCATATTATTAGAGGGGCTTCGCAGCTGTCAGCCGCACAGGCCCAACACTAGTTATTTAGGCTGCATCTTATGATTATGTATAGATGTATAGTTACCCTTAGAAATAAATCTATATACTATATAGTATATAATTATATAAGGAATATATATTTATTCATATAATAAATATATAGTGAGTTATATATAACTAGTGTATACCTTTAATTAGACCTCGTAAAGATTCGAGCCTTCCCTTCTTAAACTTGAGATATGATAGATGTACCTCCTCTGTAAAAAAAATACCTACAATTTGTTTTAGTATTACGCTCTGTATAAATTAAACGTATTAACATTAGAAAATATAAATACTAAATAGAAATTAAAGTGTCAAGAAAATAAAAGCCAAAATAAAATAAAAAATATATATATACATATGAACAAAGTATATTCCCTAAAAATTGCTACTTTAACATCTTCATAGCAATTTTC
>JABUQX010066791.1:37500-42500 GCA_015478945.1 Trachelipus rathkii | reverse complement strand
AGAAGAAAATATACACAGAAGAAAATATACAACAGAAATAGTACGAAGCAATGGGGCACTAAGGTTATAACAAATGTTGAAAATGAGCACCCCCAGCGGCAATACAGGCCTCTATTCTGCGACGCATTGATTGGCGGACACGTTCAAATATACCGTGTGTGTGCCGAAATGTGTCACAAGATGCGATTATGCGAGCCCTAATTCTTCGGGACTTTCAACTGGTGCTGTATAAACCAAATGTTTCAGATGACCCCACAAGAAGAAATTAAATGCATTTAGGTCTGAGACCGTGAGAGCCAAGGTTGTGTAACCTCCTCGACCTATCCAAACGGCAGGGAATTAGCAAGTGTTCAAAAGTTACGCAGCAACCTAACTGAAATGAGTGGAGCACCTTCGTGCGTGAAATAAATTTCAATCTTAATTGATAACTGACGTCGTTGCAGTAGAGTAGGCAAATCATGCTCAAGAAAATTGGCAAAACGTCTCCAGAAGCCTCGCGGTAAGAAAAATGGACCATCGAATGGTCGCCAACAATTCCGAACCACAAACATTCAATGAAAACTGGTGTTGAGGGCGGCTTTCAACTATTGCATGTGGGTTCTCATCAGCCATATGTTGATTGTCTGTGGAAGTGCGAAACTGGTGTCTCGTGGAAAAATTTGCCTATCGGTGAAACAAATATTTACTGTAAATGGTGAGAGATGTCTGCAATTTTCTGTGCAATCCATCGACAGCAAAGCTACTCTTGCAGGAAAATTCTGGTTGGGACAAGTGCCTGCACTCGTTGGATGTGATAAGGGTAAAGAGAAGTGAAGTTTTTGCAATTGCAAAAAAAACTGTCGAATGACTACATGTAGTGTTGCAGCCAATTTTTCTGGTACTGGTTGTAAGACTGTCCTCTAAGTTCTTGGAGCAACCTGTTTCTTCGACACTGGGAGTTATACTGTGCCGAGTCGCACTTTCCATTAGTAGTTTTTTAAAACCGTCCTGTTTCTCTAAGACGTTCATGGAGACGTGCAAACACATAGTATGATGCGGGTGACACGATTAGGACATTTCCTGTCATAGAGACGCAGTGGCTGTCTAATGAATTACCGTTGTACGACCGAATAAACAAAATGTATATCGCAAACATTTCACTTATTTAATTAATTCATTTTTTGAAATAGAGCACACTTGGGAACACAGAACTTGACGCACACGGACTAGTAATTGGTATAAATGAAGCGAGATACGGAACTAGTAAATTAACAGGTAGGTACTTTCCACGGTATATTTGGCTTGATTTATTACAAGGTGAGATGTGCACGGGACAGGCAAAAATGGATATATAGATATGTCCCGCATAAGTTTCATCACCTTGTATCTTGGAACTAGGAGGTTGGTGAAAGGTTTATTGACACATATTATCTATAATTTATGCAAGGAATATCATACTAAATTTTTTCGCAATATTAACGATACACCTGTAATATATATTAATATATATATAATAGATATTATATATATCAATTATATTATATATATATATATTTATAAATAGATATTATATTATAATATATAATATATATATATATATTTAAAGTCATTTTAATGATTTAAAATAATGAACAACCTAAGAGTAGACCGATAGATATCAGTAGTCGGGGTCTCTCGCTCTACGTGGGGACGACGGGGGACTGCGTCCCCTCTTGTCCCCCATCCGGCGCGAGCCCCATAATGGAAATAAATGCTTAAGGGTCACCGATATAGGCTATATATATACTACTAGATACTACTACTATATATACTATAAATATATAGTAAATTATTATATATAATATATATATTAGTGTATATATAAAAAGTATATATGTATAACTAATGATATACTTAGCTATATATATATAGTATTATATATATATATAGAAGAGAGAGAAGAGAGAGAAAGAGAGAGCGTGAGTCATCTCAGAGTCGCATTCTTATGCCTCTACTGTCAGCTCCTCAACCCCAATGTCTTCGGTTTGGAATGTGGTTCGGAAACTTTCAAGGAGACACTGTGATTCCTCCATACCAGTTTTCCAGTTTGGTCCCTCGATCTCTGATACAGTTTCCGCCTCTGGTACTGTTGCAGACGCCCTTGGTTATAATTTTTCCAATATCTCTATTGACTCCCGGTATACGGGTGCTTTCCAACATATTCGAGCCTCTTTTCAACAGCCAAACTTCTTGGCCGTGCTGTGGTGTAGACCTCCAATACAATTACTTATTCACACTGGCTGAATTTGCAGCTGCTCTTTTTGGCTGCAAAGACGGTGCCCTTGGACCGTACGGTATTTCTTATAAAATGATCAGCCACCGCAGCCCTTCTGCTCAGGCTTTTCTACTCTGTTGATAGGAAAACCCTTCTCCGTTTTATTTAGTTCTATCCAAACTGGCTATGGCTTTGCTGTATACGGACAAACGTCATCTACTTACCTTCGTCTCCTCGTCCCGATCCAGAATGCGGGTCTTAGAATAGGCACTGGTTCCTTTCGTTCCTGACCCAAAGTTAGCCTTGTGGCAGATGCCAATATCATGCCCTTGTCTCTTCATAGGGAATACATCGTGTGCACCACTTTCATCCGTCTCCAAATCCCATCGACTTCGGCTCTCACCTCGCTCATCAACGAGGTGTCTCAGCAACCCCTTTATTCGCCTTTCGCTATTACTGTATCCAATATTTTCAACTGTTTGAACATCACTTTGAGGAAAGCCCTTTCCTATACATTCATTTCATTCTGGCGATTTTCTGCTTCCAGTTGTCTAGGTTTACAAAACACCTCAACCACCCCTACTAACTGAAGGCTGTTTTTTCTTCTTACTATACTGTCCATATGAGCTCTGTGACACTTTCCACTGATGGGTCTAAATTGGAGGGTGGTGTAGGTGCTGCTGCGGTTTTTCATTAATGCAGTGTCACTCAAACGCTTCTCTTCCATGCCTCAGTCTTTACTGCTGAACTTATTGCTATTCTCTTAGCTATTTCACATATTTTTACCATTCCAAATACAAACTTCTTCGTAATTTACTCTGATTCTTACAGTGCACTTAAGGACTGGTCGGTGGTACAGACCAGAAACCTGTTAGTTCTTCTTGTTCAGCGTTTACTTCAACTTCTCCATTCCCGAAGAAAGAGGGTCACGTTTTGCTGGATTACATCCTACGCTGATATCCCAGGGATAGAGGACGCTGATCGTCTAGCTAAGGAAGCATCTGGCACTCGGCAGGCCCGCTCCGTATACCTTCCATCAGTTTACATCAGGAACGCACATTTACCCAACTGAACTTCCTTTGCCTCATGTCCGTCAGGGGATTCAAGTTGTCGTTGGCTAAGGAGTGTTGGGAGACGGACTCTAGGAGAGCAAAGCTCAGTGCCATAAAGCCAATCATAGGGAACTGACCTTCTTCGTACAGCCTGAGCCTGAGCCTGAGCCTGAGCCGGAGCCGGACCGGGAGGTGATGATGGCTCGTTTACGTACTGACCATTCAGCCCTCACACACGGGCTCTATATGTCGAGGGACCCTTCGCCCGATTGTCCTCCGTTACTTCCCTTTCCATTCGCCATCTGTTCATTGATTTGCACTGCCTTTGACCCTTCTCCGAAATAAAACACTTCCCTTTTTTGCGTTCCGTACCGCATGAAGCCAGAATGTCTTGAATCTTCTCGGATTTGCATACCTTTATTCCTACTTCTACAATAGCTTATTTACTAACCTAGCTCTCTTTCATGAGATTTAGCTGCCCTTTTGTTGCCCATTCTTAGCGTTGTGTCTAGGAGCGGTCTCTTCGTTCCGGCAAGGCCGTTTCCTCCGTGAGTTGTGGAGACTTCTGTACAAGCTCTCAATATATATATAATATTATATATATTATATATATATATATATAGATAGGGTATATATAAAAATATATTATAATATATTATATATAGTAATATATATATATATAATATATATATATATATATATATTATATTATTGCATTAAATTTCACTGAAAAGTAGATACGACCTGAAAGGATACCACCAAAAAGATCATAACCAGATCAATTAGTACACGGTAATCACCACTCAAATCTTTACGCTCACGGAGCACACCTGCTGACCCATGGATACCTTCAAGTTCAATATTAAGGAAGACACCTGCAAAGTAGAATAGTGAATTTCTGAAATTGAAAATTATATGTATCAATGTTTTCCCAGTAAGTCTGAAATCGTTTAAATAGGGGAAATTCAGGAAGATACGATGGATCAAATGTCGTTGGAAAATCATTTTGCAGGATCAACTGTATTATGTGAGGTCGCCATGATAGTTGTAGAAAATTCTTTTGGAGTTTTATGTTATACCAATATGCAGACTCCCTTGTGACCGACGAGTGTTTCAAGCTGTCGTGCTAAAAGATATTCCTACTACCTGATCTCAAAGATTCTATATTTTAATAGCCTCAGCTACTGCAATAGCCATAGTGGCACCTGTTCCGCTGCCGAAATTCTCTACACGTAGTACTGTGTTGTGTTCTTCCTTGATATCCAGATCGGTAGTATATCAACATGTTCTTTGAAAGTTGGTCCTACACCATCCTCCCATCCCAATGAACTACTAATGGCGTATATGACTTGAATTTATCTTTCAAAGGAGAAGCAAGTTTTTGCTTATGCATCATTCGTTGGCGACGTATTCAGAACCGATTGATGTTTATCTCATACATTCTGCTCTAAGGAAAGGGCAATTTTCTTTAAAATATTTGTAACTGCATTTTAGGTTATCTTAGCCCTGTTTAAGTTGATGTTAAGGAAGGAGTAATAATATTGGTTGTTTTGGAAACTTTTCTACTAACAGCGCCATGAACCTTTTCACCCTCATTCTCAAGATCGGAATCATCATGTAGCAGCGTTACAACAGACGACACAGCTGCCTCCCTTTTGGCATGATGTAACTGTTGTCCAGCTCGCTCTTGTCGTTCTGTTCATCTAGTCTCTTTT
>JABUQX010066791.1:30000-32500 GCA_015478945.1 Trachelipus rathkii | reverse complement strand
TCCTCCTCTCTCATTCCTTTCACATAACACAAACACATTCACTTTTCCACTCATTTCTTGTTTCTTTCATCTTTGTTTCAGTCACAGCAGGCGAAATCAAATTTTGCCTTTCTAAATACACCCATCACCTCTCTCCTCATCTCTTCAACATTTATTCCTCTGCCATTCATATACAGTTTGATTCCTTACATTTTCGCCGAAGGATAGAAGGGTGCTTACTCCTTCTCCGAGGCATGCATAAGGATTCCTGGCAAAAGATAAGTGGTAGTATAGGCCAGCCAACCTAGCCTGCACAATCACTTAGTCGCCTTCTACGACACATAGGACATACGATGTGGGCAATTTTTTCCCCTACGTACGGATATAAAAATGAGGATGTCTGTGTTGTCTAGAAGAGGGGTGTGGATATAAGTATATGTATATGATATGTTGTCTGGAGGATGAGTGTGGATATGAACGCATAACAGAAAGGCGAACCATTAGGCACTGGAATGTCATACATTGGAATGGGTATATATATATATATATATATATATATATATATATATATATATATATATATATATATATATATATATATATATATATATATATATATATATATATAATATATATATATATCTTATCTATGTATATTTATATAGCGACAAAAATATATTATTATTATATTATTAATTATTATTATTATTATTATTATTATTATTATTATTATTATTATTATTATTAATTATTATGTGTGTGTGTGTGTATTATTGTGTGTGTGTGTGTGTATTGATTGATGGTATTATTATTATTATTATTATTATTATTATTATTGTGTGTGTGTGGTATTATTATTATTATTATTATTATTATTATTATTATTGCCCATTATTGAGTTTTAATATTATTCAAAATTCTTAATATTTGTTCAATTAATCGGCAAAATAATCGGCGAAATTTGCCGATGACGATGACGATGACGATTTTAAAAAACAGAAATTGCCGATGACGATGACGATGACGGGCGTGAAATCGCTCAATATATCTTATATATAATATATTAATGTATATATATATATATATATATATATATATATAATGATGAGGATATCTATTTACAAATACGTAATTTATCGTATACTCATATATATATATACAGAATAATAATAATAATATATATATATATATATATATATAATATGTATATATATATATAATAATAATATAATAATATATATATATATATATAATATATATATATATATATATATATAATATATAAGAAATATATATATATAATATATATAATATAATAATAATAATATATATATATATATATAATAATAATATATATATATAATAATATATATATATATATATATATATATGTAATAATAATATATGCTATATATATATATATAAATATATATAACAATATATATATATATATATATCTACACTATATATATATATCTTTCTCATATATATATATATATATACCTATAAATATATATATATATATATATATATATATATATATATATATATATATATATATATATATATATATATATATATTATAAAGTGAAGGACCAAATATTAAATTTCTAAGAAAGAGTAGCGATCATTTATAAGAAGGTACCTTCATAAATCATCTTGCATGGTATTAACGCAATCACCGGGCATGAGGTAAGCAAAGTCCGAGATAATATCTTCAGTTTTTATGTCAATATTTCGATTTATGTTGAGGAGGGCAAGCACAGTAAGTCTTTCTATCTCGTAGTATTTATTTATTATATTAGGTTTTTCAAGTCTTAATGTTGGCTTTATTTCTACTAAAACGGTAGACACGGGTAAAATTGCTAGTATTTGCAACAAGATGTAAATATATGGAAATTTAAGTTGTGACAACGAACAAGAAACTAGTCCGTCTATTGCTGTTTTTGGACGATCTGTGCTGTGATGCCATTTCAACTTCCATAAATCCAATTCTGTTTTACTAAATCTTCAATTGGGCTTTCGAGATCTTCCATGTAAAATGTTACACAATCTTTTATCTTCTCATATGACGCATTACACCTGTTCGGTGTGACAAATTGCAGGGAAGATATAATTTCTTTATGATTTAAAAACCTCTCTCCTAATGCTGATATTAAATCATCCAAAAATGGTATAAAAAATGGATTTGCCATAATAAGTCTGTGGAGTAGGAAGTAGGAATGTTGGGTCTGTATTTTTAGAATTTGTTAATTCTTGGTACAGCATTCAATACCCAGCTCAGATTCAGATGCGCTTACAAATTCTTCAAAATTCTGCTGAAATTCTAATGTTCTCTGATGGCTTCAAGTTTGGTTTTAACTAGATTCACTTCATTATACACTCGCAAATCAATAACGTAATGCACAATCGCTTTGATAGTTAAGTATTAAGCATAATAGTCTGTTTTAAAACAAAAAAGAGAAACCAGAATCGATACTATAAACATTGTTCAAGATAAAGTTGCTTTTTGACTGATTTT
>JABUQX010066791.1:7500-25000 GCA_015478945.1 Trachelipus rathkii | reverse complement strand
ATATATATATATATATATAAAAAATATATATATATATATATATATATATATATATATATATATATATATATATATATATATATATATATATATATATATATATATATATATATATATATATTTATATATATATATATATATATATATATATATATATATGGCCGTAGACCCCTTCCCTAAATTATTTAAGTTATCAAAATTTTTTGATGGCTTAAGTCTCTTAATTATAATTTTTAATAATAATTTTTCTTATTGGGTTTTTTGAAATATTGATTCAACATCGGGAATATATATAATATACATCAATATTTGAATCGATGTTTTGAAAAATGTTAAAAAAAAATATAAAAAATGACTACAGTGCAGACCAGGCCTGCGGAGCCGGCAAATTTTTTTCCGGCTCCGACTCTGGCTCCATCAGTTTCAAGCGTCACCACTGAGCAACTCCCGTGTTAGGTTATGTGACTCCAGCTCAGGTGGACTTGATTGTAGAAGGTGTTTCTGAAATAAAAACGACTCCGGCTCCGGCTCCGGCGCGCTCTCCTGCTCCGGCTCCGGTCCTTGTTATAATTCCTTCTCCATTTACACATGAAATCATTAATTCTCTGTTGCAAAATTTTTATGGTTGCATGATGAAATTAAATGTTTATTAAACCAGGCGCATCTGCATGCTTAGAATTAAACTTGAAGCATTATAAAAATAGAACTTTTAAAGAAACACAAAAATAGAATAATTCACTTTCTTCTCGAATTTTCAATATAATTCCTCATTAAAAGATATATATATATATATATATATATATATATATATAATATATATGTATATATATATAATATATATATATATATATATATATATATATATATATATATATAATAATAATAATAATAATAATATATATAAAAAATAATAATATATATATATATATATATATATATAATATATCTTTCCTTCTATACTCTTTCTATATCATATATATAGATTCGCACTCTTCCTCAGTTTTAAAAAAAATAGAATTGTATTAAGGTGGAACATATTATATAATTATTTAGACAGATTTACTCATTTAAAAGTGAGCTTTCTTTAGTAAAGATACTCTTATAACTATATCCTTAGATCCAATTTTATTTTTAAGGCGAAAAGCCAAACTCTCAGCATTCATGACTAGGAGGCAAGTTGTGTTGTGACCGCATCTTACATAATTTTTAGGATAGCTAAGAATTTTATATCTTTATGGATTAGCGGTTTAAGGTCGTTTTTCATTGGCTAAATCTAATATACTGAGAATTCTGCTGTAATTATTTTTAGAGATTTGGGTTGAAGATGCTTTTGTGTGGTAGATTTATGTTTTTCTCTCGTCAGCTTTACCATGCTCAGTTTTGTGTGTTTGTGAAATTGAAGCTTCATCTTCATCTGACAAGATACAAAGGAGGATTTCTGAAAATAAGACCATCTGACTCGGTACCAGATTTGCAGAGCACAGTGAGTGTTGTTAGATTCGTACAAGTCTAGTTCACAAAAACGTTCTGCTTCAACATCAGATGTGTTCGTTCTGAGGAAGATTCATTTATTGATCTAACAAGATGGCCAAACAAAAATATTTTTGGTTTCGATTATATCTTTATAATACCGCTGGAATTTTTACTGTCATTGCACAGAATCCCTTTTCTATATAAAAATTTTCCTTGGGTCAGATCTTCTGATTGAGGAATAATTTTGGTTGTAAGAGTATGGGTGTTTATTAATTCTTTGGTTTCAGTTTGAACTACACTGACTATCGGAGAAAAGAAAGGGTTCAAAGAGTACCGGCAGCTATCAACGCTAATGCCGCCAGTGTTTTCCGGCTGCAGAAGCTTACTAGAACATAAATGCAGCCAGTGCTTACATCTGCGCTGTCCTTGATCTAAATTGTCACTTTTGCAGTTTGATGGCTTAGAACTTCCATTAATATTGGGGTGGGTGGTGTTTTTGCCATGCTTTTGCTTTGCTTTGCTCGCCTTGCTTATAAGATTTGCTGTATGAATATTGCTGAGACAATCGTAATGCTAACGTAAAGTATGAACTCCACACCTCATATGTGCAATGTTAACGTCATCGGAACATTATCTTATCATAGTTTTTTCAAGTTTATTCTGCAAACAACTATTGCTTCTTCGTTTATTCAATAGAAATCAGTTATCACATTTATCAATGCCTGTTATTTTATTATCATTGCCTTATTTAATTTTTTCAATCGTACTGATCATGTCTGATGCATCATCCGTAACTAAGCATTATATATATATATATATATATATATATATATATATATATATATATATATATATATACCAATATATATATATATATAACTATCTTCTTTCTGCTTTCTTATATATATATATATATATATATATATATATATATAACCTAATAATATATATATATATATAAAGTAATTTGTACCAATTATCTAAAAAAATTAAAAGATTACTATTTTTTGTTTACAGTTTTGTGTCTTTGAAATGTCGAAGTATTACATAAAGATTCACCTGTTGGAAAGAAAAGGCATATCACCGGAGAAGACTCGAACTTTTCCTAAGCCTATTCGCAAGATAATAAGGATCGTAGGTATGTGAAAATGACGTCATTTTAAGAAATAGACCAAATGAGGCACAATTATAATTTAAAGTCCCATGACTGACATGCGACGTTATATGACTATTTTTACAGCACTGAATGTTAGTTATTTCTTAGCTAATAATAATGTATGTAATAATAATAATAATAATAATAATAATAATAATAATAATATAATAATAATAATAATAATAATAATAATAATAATAATAATAATAATAATAATAATAATAAATCAATAAATATTATAATCATAATAATAATAATAATAATAATAATAATAATAATAATAATAATAATAATAATAATAATAATAATAATAATAATAATAATAATAATAATCATAATAATAATAATAATAATAATAATAATAATCATAATAATCAATAATCTTAATGATGTAAATAATCATAATAATCATAATCATAATAATGTAATAATCATGAAATAAGTAACAATCGCAATCATAATGATGTAATCATAAATGATGCTAATCATAATAATCATAATAATCATAATAATATGAAAAATAATAATAATGCTAATAATAATAATAATCATAGTAATAATAAACTAATAATAATGTAATAATAATAATAATAATAATAATAATAAATAATAATAATAATAATAATATTAATAATATTAATAATAATAATAATAATAATAATAATGCAATAATAATAATAATAATAATAATAATAATAATAATAGCAAATGTAGTAATAATAATAATAATAATTATAATCAGAGTAAATTTCATTGTCTGACTCAGTTCTCTTCTGTCATTATGACAATATGTAATAATATTAATAATGTATAATAATAATAATAATCATAATCATCATAATCATCATAATCATCATAATGCATGTAATCTTAATGTCATAATAAATGCTTAATAATCATAAACAATAATCAATAATAATAACTAATAATAATAATAATAATAATAATAATAATAATATTAATAATAATAATAATAATAATAATAATAATAATAATAATTATGTAATAACAATAATAATGTTATTTAATAGGATTACTTAATACTATTATGCTTCTTAAATTTTGTGCTTTATCGTAATCATTATTATTATTAATATTATTATTATTATTATTATTATTATTATTATTAATGTGTGTAATATCTATATATGTGTCAATATTATTATATGTCATGTTTTGCGAAAAATATATTGCTACTATTATTGCAATACTCATTATTAGTATATGTGTATCCATGTATGTCTCATGTGTGTGTGTATTATTATTAATATTATTTTAAGAATAGTGTTGATAATTAGTAACTATTATTGCAATCATATTGATTAAAATTGATTTGTAGTATTAGTTGACATTATGGATTGCGTATAATTGATTTATTATTATTGTATATCTCTGTCAATCATTATTATTATTATTATTATATATTATTATTAATATTATTAATATGTGTGTATTATTATTATTATTATTATTATTATTGTGTCATTATTTATTATTTTAATTTTTTTATTATTATTATTGCTATTGTTTCTGTGGACAATATTATGATTATTAATATTATTATTATTATTATTAATATTATTAATATATAGGTATTATCTAATTGTGTGGGAGTTGATCAATATTATGGGTTGAGTCTGTTGGTAATGTTTGCAGTATTGCTATTGTTACTAGTATTATAACTGATTTTATTATTGTTAATTATTTTATTGATATTTTATGTATTATTATATATAATATCATCAGTAATATTAATAATATTATTATTAATAAGTATTATTATTAATATTATTATTATTATGTATTATTATGTATTATTATTATCATTTCGGGTCTCATAGGAAACAATTATTATGTTGTAATCAGTAGCCCCATTTCACATGCTAGGGAAATTAATTTCTGTTTATATAATTTATTGGTATATTGAAATTGTAAAATATTAGATTAGTATAATGTATGAAACTGTATGTGATCTTTGTTATTAAATGATTAAATTGTAACTTTTCTTTTGAATAAAAGAAATTTGAATTTACAGAATTGATAGGCTCAAAGGACGAAAACCTCCTCTTAAAACCCACATTTCATCGTCCAATATATTTTTATATATTAAATTGTACTTTTAATATAAGTGTTGATAAATAAATATCATTGATAAGAATAAGTTTTCATTATTATGGTATTATTAATCTTATTGTCATTAGTATTATTATTATTATTATTACCCATTCTCCAATCTATAATAATTTTTATTTATTATTATTATTATTATTATTATTATTATTATTATTATTATTATTATTATTATTATTATTATTATTATTATTATTATTATTATTATTATTATTCAATTTTTTATAATTTTTGCTTAGAATTTTAAATATTCCTACCTTATATATATATGTATAATAATAATAATATATATATATATATCTATATATATCTATATATATATATCTATATATATATATATAATATATATATATATATATATATATATATATATATATATATCATCCAAAATGATTTCTGAATATCCAATGAACGACTGAGTAATGTGGCTAATTGGGTATTCGTTGCCTGAGGCCTGCATCAGCGTAGTTTTAACCAGATTTTAAAAGTCAGTCTTCATCTGTTTATCTTGCCGGGAGTGGTTTCTTATTTACGTTTTTGCGCATCCTTTTTACATTGTATGGGCGTGTTCTCTATCCTCATTATGCGTTTTGATGCAGGTAACTGTGGGCGGCGAAGCACTTGCTGTCGAAATTCTGTGTGAAGCAGCCCAAACAGAGTGCGCTACCAACCATTTCTTTCTTTTAACGAATCTGCAGATCTGCTCTGCATCAAGAACTATGGTTTAGGTGGCACAAAGCTTTCAAAGGGAGGGCCGAGAAAATGTTGAAGATGACCCTCGTTGTGGAAGACCAATCTCGTCAACAAACGATGAAAATGTGGAAGTTGTTAGAGCTGTGATGGAGAGAGACCGCCGGTTCAGTGTCAGAGTGATTGCAGAAGAAACTGGTTTGGATAAAATGCAGTTCATAGATTTAACGAACCACCTGCACAGCCACCGGCATTACCATTTTGCAAAAACTAGTACCGAAAGACTTGTCTGTGGAGCAGAGAAAGCGAACAGGGTCAAAATCTTTCAATATTTGCAAATAATGTCTCAAACCAAGAAATAAGTTTTAATTGCACGGATAAGTTCTCTTGAGCGCGATGAATCATGGGTTTTTGAGTACGATCCTGAAACCAAACGGAAAAGTGCGGAATGGCACACAAAAAAATTCATATAATCTGAGAAGAAGAACGTATGAGGCTTGAGGTCAGGTGAAAGCACTGATCTGTTGTTTTTCAACCAGACGATGAATTGTCTGAGAATTTTTCTTCAGGACAGACAATTAATCACATCTTTTACAAAGATGTCTTGGAACAACTTCGAAAACAAATTCAGCGAATCAGAATAGACATTGCAGACGATTGGGTGCTGCACCACGATAAAGCGCCATCTCACACTGCGCTCTCAATTATAGAATTTCTGGCGAAGAAAAACATTCAAGTACTTCCACATCCTCCATACAGCCTAGATCTAGCTCCGTGCGATTTCTACCTCTTCTCTAAGTTGAAAATGAAGTTGAAGGGTCATCATTTTGGCGATGGATAACGCCAAATATACTATAATACGTGAGCTAAACACACTTCAGGAAAATGACGTCCGGTACTGCTATGAACAGTGGAAGAAACGTTGGAACCGCTGTGTAACAGTAGTAGGGGCACCATATTGTTCGTGTTGGTCATTTTGACCACAGCGTCCAGGAACCTACCTGAGGGTTTTTTGAGCCCATTTTTTACCTTTTCTTGACCTTTTTGGGCTTGACCTTTTTGGGCTTGACCTTTTTGAGCCCAATTTTTTTTACCTGACCTTGACCTTTTTGGGCCCTTGACCTTTTGGGCCTTTACCACTTTTGGGCCTTCTGGCACTGGACTTCTTTTTCGACAAACACTTGATCTTCCATAGTTGTTTATTACAGTGTTGAGGCCAATTTTTAGGCCCAATTTTTACCTACACCATCCTTTAGGGAAGTTGATTTTGAACCTATTTTTGAACCTGTTTTTGAGAGCCCTAATTTTTGAGAACCCTAATTTTTTGAGAACCTAATTTTTTTGAGAACCCTAATTTTTTGAGGCCTAATTTTTGAGAACCCAAATTTTTAGGGGCTTGAATTACTTTGAGGCCACAAATTTTTGGCAGCTAAATTTTTAGCACCCTTCCGAGAAGAGAAGTCTATAAGCTGTTAAAATCAGCCAACCTCCAGTTGCACTATCATCACCCTATTTTTTACTTTAATTTTTTTCAGGCCAGTGGGCAGTGCTTGTGGCCTGATCATCTTCTTTAGGGAGGCATGCTATTTTTGATGTCTTTACCTTGTCTACCTTGGCAGATACCATGGGTCAATTTTTGGCCCACGTGATTTACAGCTACCCTTTGGTCTTCATGGATTCAGTTTTGGCCCACAGTAATTCACAGCTGCCCTTTGGTCTTTGTGAGTTAGTTGCCCACGGCGTGTTTTCACCCAATAACCCCAGTGTTCGTGTGGTCATTTTTGGCCACGACGATTTTTGGACTTCCTTTGGGGGCTTGGCCCTGACTGGCGATCGTCTTTACCGCCGTTTCACCATGATATTTCGGCTTTTACCTTGCCATATCCGTGGGTCAAATTTGACCCACGGTAATTTTTGTTGATCTTCCTTTAGGGACTTAGCCCTTTTTTTTTTGATGTCTTTACCTTGTTTGACCATGATATTTTCGCCCTTGACCTTTTGTATTCTACGGTACAATTTTGACCCACGCTTTATTGATGAAAAGCTTTGATGGTTCCCAAGCCCTGTAAATATCTGGTGATGTTCTATTAGTGTTCTATGAGTATTCTATGAGTGCCAAGTGAGTGCAAATGAGTGCGAATGGTGTATATTATAAGTTGCTAGGATGCTTCCTAGTATGAGTTAGCTTTTTCTAGCCTACCCTGATCATAGAACAGCCCTAATATTGGTGCCTACCCCTAGGTTATAAGGTATGAGGATTCGATTGGTGTATATTTTAAGTTGATAGACTGCTTCCTACTATGGGTGCTCCAACAGCTTATACACCTGCACTACAACACTTATACACACTATGACCCTTATAAGCACACACTCTCCCTTAGACACTTACATTAAATATATACACTTTACATCACCACCGGATACACTTACTGCACTCTCGATATTTTGATGTCTCAGTGATGCTCAACTTTGAGAGGTTCATCTTTGATATCTTTTGATAACGTCGTCACGATATCTATATTGGTAGTTCATCTTGGTAGAAATCATCTTTGATAACTCATCTCTCCTTACATAACAGTCCAAAGTTAATATTAATGTCTTCCCAAGTTCATAAGCTGCCCACCAGGGCGCAGCATGCGCCACTCCGCGCAAGACAACCAACCCCGCACCTGGCTGGTACCACGTCCCCGCCCGCCGCGTGCGCCGCAGGCGCAATATTTCCACGCGTTCCCGCCCGCCGCGGTGTACGGGTATAAATATGCTCCATGCCCGCGCCACGTAAATGCGAGACGCAATATTCCTGCGGGAATGAAAAAAAAATATATATACTATAAGTCATTCATTTTATTTCACATTTCAAAGAATTTCGTTTCAAATATAATAAGTCATTCATTTTATTTCATACTTAAACATTTTTATTAAAAACATTTCGCGAACCTAAAACTGTAACTCATTACAGACTGTATTTAACATATATTTGTCTTTTTTTACTTAATACTTTTTACTTAATGCTTTTTAATTTATAAATTTTCAAAGAATTGTATGTGAAAAAAATCAGAGTGTCACGATATATAATGTTTGTTTTGCTACAATTGTACGAAATTTTATTAAAAACATACTTTACATACCTTAAAGCGGTAAAAGCAGTGAAAACAATACGGAATTGTTCCTTACTGTACCTAAAGGAGTTAATCACATCACTTTGTTTTACTATTTTACTCTTTCTTTCTCTTTACTGCTTCTTTCTGCTTTACTGCTTTAACTTTCTGCTTTACTGCTTTAACTTTCTGCTTTATCTGCTTTACGGTTTTAACTTTCTGTTTTGCTGCTTTAACTCATGTTTTTACTGCTTTAATAATCTTTTACCTTTTCAACTCCATATATTTTATTAACATTACGCGCAAAGCAGTGAAAGCAGTACTCAAAACAACAGAAGGTGTTTCCCTAACGGAATAGTATGCTTTTGTTTTGCTGCTTTACTGCTTTAACTTTCTGCTTTACTGCTTTAACTTTTGTTTTACTGTTTTAACTTTCTGCTTTACTGCTTTAACTTTCTGCTTTTCTGTTTTAACTTTCTGCTTTACTGCTTTGCTCATATATTTATTAACATTATGTTTTTTATTTTGTTTTAATACTTTTTATTTATTTTATTATTATTTTTATTATTATTTTATTATTTTTATTATTTTATTTTTATTATTATTTTATTATTTCTATTATTTTTATTATTTTATTTTTATTTTTATTATTATGTAGTGTTATTTACTTTATGCTTATTGTTATTTTTATTTAGTACACACATACTATACACTTATACACATTCACTATGACACACATTCACTATGACACACATTATTCACTATGACACATATACACACATTCACTATGACACTTGTACACACATTCTTACATTTAGCCATAGACACTTACATTTACATATACACACACACACACACACACACCCAAGCCTACGGTTATACACACACACACACACACACACACACACACACACACACACACACACACACACACACACACACACACACACACACACACACACACACACACACACACACAATTACTTTTCACGTTTTGCCACTCGTGCTGGTGCCACACCACCGTTTACCCACACTCACACCAGTTGCATAGATTTACTTATACAACATAATTTATTAAAACATTTTATGTTTTAATTAAACACGAACATTTATATTACTCATAATACTTTTTATTTATTAACATTATGTTTTTTATTTTGTTTTAATACTTTTTATTTATTTTATTATTATTTTTATTATTTTTATTATTTTATTTTTATTTTTTTTTTTATTATTTTTATTATTTTATTATTTTATTTTATTTATATTAATAAACTACTTTAAATTTATTAACGTCACTATTATTATTATTGTTTAGTACATTCATATGACACATACACACATTCACTATGACACTTATTCACTATGACACTTATACACGCATTCACTATGACACTTATACACACATTCACTATGACACTTACATTTACCCATAGACACTTACATTTACACTTACACTCACACACAGATTTAGTTACACACTTACATTTACACTTACACTCACACACAGATTTAGTTACACACGCTGATTTACTTACACTCACACAGATTTACTTACAGTCACACACAGATTTACTTACAGTCACACACAGATTTACTTACACTCACATAGATTTACTTACACTCACACACAGATTTACTTACACTCACACAGACTTCACTCACACACAGATTTACTTACACACACTCACTTACACATATAACGTATAATTTATTAAAACATTTTATGTTTTAATTAAACACATACATTTATATTAATCATTCAAATATAACTAAAATTATTTCAAAGTTTCTTAAAACTTCTATAATAAATCAATCATTATCTTTGAACAAAGAATTTATTATTAACTATTAATACTTTTTGTTTATAAATTTTATAACTATCAAGTTTTAAAATAATTTTTACTAAAATTTTATGAAATTTTATTAAAAACATATATTTTACGTACCTTAAAGCAATAAATCAGTAAATCAGTAAGGGCAGCCCCTAGCACCCCTCTACACCAAGCTATGCCATGTTTTGTTCTATTGACTTACTGCTTTACGTCATCTTTAGCCATGTAATAAGTATAAAAATAACAAAATAAGTTCTTCTCTGCTAACATAACATGTATTTTATTAAAATCATTCTAAGTTTTTATTTAAAAATAACAATTATTCACTTACATTTATATTATTCGCTCGATGTTAACTAAAAATATTTCAAAGTTTTTTAAATAATTCGGATTTTCTTTATTATTATTATTATTATCTATGTACATTGACAATCCATCACGAGAAAACACAACAACCCGCACTCCTTACAGATACGAAACTGACCTCTCTCTCTCTGTAAAATGTGTTGAAATAACTACTTTAGGCCTAAATTTAGGATAAACCTTTTTGTACCCCGGGGCGATTTAGGCCTAATTCCAGGCCAAAATATATTTCAAACTGACCTTTTTCTGAAATGTGGTGCAATAACTACGTTAGGCCTAAATTTAGGTATAAATTTAGGATACCTTTTTGTATCCCAGGCTGATTTAATCCTAATACCAGGTCAAAAGGTAATCAGTATAAGACAAGAATCACAAGGGAATCATATTATTATTATTTTATAATATAACTCTTGACCTTCTGAAACAATGCTGGATCAGTGGAATCCACTTTAAGCGAGCAAGGAAAATGTTTACCTTTCTTTGTGGTGGCCAGGTGATCCTATCACCAAATGACCTCTAGTATATGCCAAGTCAAGAGGCGTTTAGGGATTGTTGTAAAATTGCGAAAAAACATATTTTTATATCTTAAGCCCTCCTTAGTTATTTAAAGTCTTAACCTGCATGTAAATCTTTCTTTAAGAAAGTGAAAATAAGGGATAAAAAAGCTTGTAGATTATTTTAATATTTTATAAATCAATATCCTACCGTGATTTATATATATATATATATATATATATATATATATATATATATATATATATATATATATATATATATATATATATGTATATATATATATATACTCTTTACTATATATATATATATATATATATATATATATATATATATATATATATATAAGGATAAAAATTAAATATATACAATGATTTTATATAAGGTTCACATTAAATATAATACAGGAATATTATTATATATAACACTTCCACATACATTTTACACATAATGTTTATGATTATTTTATATTAAAATTCTCTAAATCTTTGCAAATATGCCAATCATTTATATCATTATCGATGATATAGTTTCTTATCTCAGTAATACCTTCAGTTAACACATACGTAAAAAGTTCCCGCTCAGATATCATAGTATATTTACATTCTGGGTCACATGCATAAATACTTTCTTCCTCATTGTTTTCTAAGTAGATAAATGAATTTCTGTACGTCTATAGAACTTAGGAAGCGGTCGATGCTGTGCGTAGGATCATCGATCAGGGTTTTCTTAAATGCGTAGTATTCTTGGTATAACATGTAATGAATTACGGTTACGTAATTAGATAACATAAATGTCTTCTTCATCTGTATTAACATTCGCTTACGTACCTCTAACATATATTTCATCTGCGCTAGGCCTGAAATGTAGAATCCAAATGATGTAGGTTCAAATACTGCTGTTTCATTATTTCTCTCCCATAATCTAACTTCCAAACTGATTAGGTTTTGATGTTTATAAAATGATAGAGTAAGTTGCTTATCGCTGGTTTCTTCGCACAGAATAATAACTGTTTCGGTCCAGTTTAAAGCTGAGTTTGGTTTAAAGTATTCTGTAAGCCACTCTTCAGTGTGATTACATATACGAAGTAATTCACCTGGACTCACGAAAATACGCTTTGTATTATAACAGGGTGATTGCGTAGCACATTTGAAAAATTCAAATCCATTGGGTTTTCTTTTATATAAGAATGAAACCCTACTTCCTGGGATCTTGATTTTCCACTGGATAATGTCTTGTATTGGGGTATACATGTTAAGGTGGTTCATGATATACACTTAGTGAAAATAGAACACTTTTATTACAAACCAGAGAACTTGTGCACCGCTTAAGAGCCAAAACGAGTATGATTTTAAAATGAGTTTGGATCTAAAACACACATCCTCCAATATAATTTTCATCCAATCAGAGATAAGGTTCAGGATATGAAAAAACATGTTTTTCATACCTAAAAGCGATAAAATAATTCTCGACCAATCACATACGAGGTCATATAGAGATAAGGATTACTCCGTCCACTCACAAGAAAGGTAAACATTTCCTTCTTACCTGCAAGGATCTTACCGATCCAGCATGTTTCAGTTTGAAATATATTTATAAAATAATAATAACATGGATTCTCGATTCTTGTCTATACTGGAATTACCTTTTGACCTAGTATTAGGATTAAATCAGCCTGGGATACAAAAAGGTTTATCCTAAATTTATACCTAAATTTAGGCCTAACGTAGTTATTGCACCACATTTTACAGAAAAAGGTCAGTTTGAAATATATTTTGACCGGGAATTAGGCCTAAATCGCCCCGGAGTACAAAAAGGATTATCCTAAATTTAGACCTAAGGTAGTTATTTCAACACATTTTACAGAGAGAGATCAGGTCAGTTTCGTATCTGTAAGGAGTGCGGGTTGTTGTGTTTTCTCGTGATGGATTGTCAATGTACATAGATAATAATAATAATAATAATAAAGAAAATCCGAATTATTTAAAAAACTTTGAAATATTTTTAGTTAACATCGAGCGAATAATATAAATGTAAGTGAATAATTGTTATTTTTAAATAAGAACTTAGAAAGATTTTAATAAAATACATGATATGTTAGCAGAGAAGAACTTATTTTGTTATTTTTATACTTAATACATGGGTAAAGATGATGTAAAGCTGTAAGTCAATAGAACAAAACATGGCATAGCTTGGTGTAGAGGGGTGCTAGGGGCTAGCCTTGCTGATTTACTGATTTAATTGCTTTAAGGTACGTAAAATATATGTTTTTAATAAAATTTCATAAAATTTTAGTAAAAGTTATTTTAAAACTTGATAGTTATAAAATTTATAAACAAAAAGTATTAACAGTTAATAATAAATTCTTTGTTCAAAGATAATGATTGATTTATTATAGAAGTTTTAAGAAACTTTGAAATAATTTTAGTTATATTTGAATGATTAATATAAATGTATGTGTTTAATTAAAACATAAAATGTTTTAATAAATTATACGTTATATGTGTAAGTGAGTGTGTGTAAAAAGAGTAAATCTGTGTGTGAGGTGTAGAGTAAATCTGTGAGTGTAAGTAAATCTGTGTGTGAGTGTAAGTAAATCTGTGTGTGAGTGTAAGTAAATCTATGTGAGTGTAAGTAAATCTGTGTGTGACTGTAAGTAAATCTGTGTGTGAGTGTAAGTAAATCTGTGTGAGTGTAAGTAAATCCGTGTGTGTTCAAAATATCGATTGTGTGAGTGTAAGTGTAAATGTAAGTGTGTAACTAAATCTGTGTGTGAGAATTGCAAAAGTGTAAATGTAAGTGTCTATGGGTAAATGTAAGTGTCATAGTGAATGTGTGTATAAGTGTCATAGTGAATGCGTGTATAAGTGTCATAGTGAATAAGTGTCATAGTGAATGTGTGTATAAGTGTCATAGTGAATGTGTGTTCTAAATAATAATAACAATAGGCATGAAGTAAATAACACTAAGTATAATAATAAAAATAAAAATAAAATAATAAAAATAATAGAAATAATAAAAATAATAATAAAAATAAAATAATAAAAATAATAAAAATAATAATAAAATAAATAAAAAGTATTAAAACAAAATAAAAAACATAATGTTAATAAATAAAAAGTATTATGAGTAATATAAATGTTTGTGTTTAATTAATATATAAAATGAACTTTGGCCAGTTATCTTAGTATATGTGTAGAGTAAATCTGCGTGTGTAGTAAATCGGTGTGTGAGGTGTAAGTATAAATCTGCGGGTGTAAGTAAATCTGTGCGTGAGTGTAAGTAAATCTGTGTGTGTGAGTGTAAGTAAATCTGTGTGTGTGTGTGTGTGTGTGTGTGTGTGTGGTTGTGTGTGTGTGTGTGTGTGTGTGTGTGTGTGTGTGTGTGTGTGTGTGTGTGTGTGTGTGTGTGTGTGTGTGTGTGTGTGTGTGTGTGTGTGTGTATAAGTGTAAATGTAAGTGTCTATGGCTAAATGTAAGTGTCATAGTGAATGTGTGTATAAGTGTCATAGTGAATGTGTGTATAAGTGTCATAGTGAATAGTGAAATAAACCAGTGAATGTATGTCATAGTGAAGATGTGTTATATAAATGTCATGAGTGAATGTGTGTTCTAAATAATAATAACAACCCAATAGGCATGAAGTAAATAACACTAAGTATAATAATAAAAATAAAAATAAAAAATAATAAAAATAATAAAAATAATAAAAAATAATAATAAAAATAAAATAATAAAAATAATAAAAATAATAATAAAAATAATAATAAAATAAATAAAAAGTATTAAAACAAAATAAAAAACATAATGTTAATAAATATATGAGTTAAAACAGTAAAGCAGAAAGTTAAAACAGTAAAGCAGAAAGTTAAAGCAGTAAACCAGCAGAAAGTTAAAGCAGTAAAACATGAAGTTAAAGCAGTAAAGCAGAAAGTTAAAGCAGTAAAAAGCAGTAAAACAAAAAAGCATACTATTCCGTTAGGAAACACCTCTATTGTTTGCACAACACCACTGCTTTAAGCATAACAATGTTAATAATTATATGAGTTAAAGCAGTAAAACATGTGAGTTAAAGCAGTAAAACATGAGTTAAAGCAGTAAAGCAGAAAGTTAAAGCAGTAAAGCAGAAAGTTAAAGCAGTAAAGCAGAAAGTTAAAGCAGTAAAGCAGAAAGTTAAAGCAGTAAAGCAGAAAGTTAAAGCAGTAAAACATGAGTTAAAGCAGTAAAGCAGTAAAACAAAAGCATACTAATCCCTTAGGTGTTAGGTAATAACACCTCTATTGTTTTACTGCTTTACTGCTTTAAGGTATGTAAAGTATATGTTTTTAATAAAATTTCGTACAATTGTAGTAAAATAAAATGATTATATATCAGACACTCTGTAGTTTTTTCTTCTTACATACAATTTTTAAAAAAATTTATAAATTAAAAAGTATTAAGTAAAAAGTATTAAGTAAAAAATAATGTTAATAAATATATATGTTAAATAATAGGTCTGTAATGAGTTACAGTTTTAGGTTCGCGAAAATGTTTTTAATAAAAATGTTTAAGTATGAAATAAAAATGAATGACTCATAGTATATTTGAAAAGAAATTCTTTGAAATGTTTAAGTATGAAATGAATGACTTATAGTATATATATTTTTCATTCCCACGCAGGAATATTGCGTCTGCGGATGCATGCGGCGGCAGGTACGCGGGAAATATTGCGCCTGCGGGCACACGCGGCGGGCGGGAACGCGGAAATAATGTGCGCCTGCGGCGCACACGCGGCGGAAGCAGGGACACTGGCCAGGGCCGCACCACTGCAGGTGCAGGGTTGGTTGTCTTGCGCGGGACGCATGCAGCGCCCTGGTGGCCCACTTGTGAACCCTGGGAAGACATTAATGTGCTAACTCTGTTCTATGATGTGGGGTAGAGATGAGCCATCAAAGATGATTTCATCAAAGATGAATCATCAATATAGATGCTATCAAAGATGACGTCATCAAAGATGAGTCATCAAAGATGAACCTTCAAAGTTGAGGCATCAATGCTGAGACATCAAAATATCGAGTGTGTGAGTGTAAGTGTATCTGTGTGTGGGTGTGAGTGTAAGTGTATGGTTTAATGTAAGTGTCTATGGAGAGTGTAAGTGCTTATAAGTGTCATAGTGTGTATAAGTGTCGTAGTGTATAAGTGTATAAGTGTTAGAAAAAGACTAACTCATAGTAGGAAGCATCCTAGCAACTTGTAATATACACCAATCGAATCCTCATACCTTATAACCTAGGGGTAGACACCCATATTAGGGCTATTCTAGGCTCAGGGGAGGCTAGAAAAGGCTTGAAAAAAGTGGCACTCAGTTGGCACTATGTGGCACTCACTTGGCACTATGTGGCACTCACTTGGCACTCATTGGCACTCACTTGGCACTCATTGGCACTCATTGGCCACTAATAGAACATCACTAGATACTTCTTACGGTGATTGGGAACCATCAAAGCCATCAAGTTTGCGTGGGTCAAAATTGACCCATGGTATATGGCAAGGTTAAGGACGAAATATCATGGTCAAACAAGGTTAAGACATCAAAAAAGGGCTAAGTCCCTAAAGGAAGGACAAAAAATTACCGTGGGTCAAATTTGACCCACGGTATATGGCAAGGTAAAAGCCGAAATATCATGGTGAAACAAGGTAAAGACATCAAAAAATAGGGCTAAGCCCCTAAAGGAAGATCAAAAATTACCGTGGGCCAAAAATGACCCATGGAATACCAAAGGGTTGGTGGAAAATTACCGTGGGCAAAAAATGACCCATGGAAGACCAAAAATTACCGTGGGCAAAAAATGACCCATGGAAGATCAAAGGGTTGGTCGAAAATTACCGTGGGCCAAAATTGACCCATGGTATCTGGCAAGGTGGTCAAACAAGGTAAAGACATCAAAAAAATAGGGCTAAGCCCCTAAAGGAAGATCAAAAATTACCGTGGGCAAAAATTGCACGGTCGAAAAATTAGGGGGGGCGTAAAGAAATGGGAGGTAGTAAATTACAACGGTTTGACCTTGCAACCGTTTAGCCTACCTTTCTTCGAAGAGGTTGCTAAAAATTAGGGTTCTCAAAAAATTAGGGTTCTCAAAAAATTAGGGTTCTCAAAAAATTAGGGTTCTCAAAAAATTAGGGTTCTCAAAAAATTAGGGTTCTCAAAAAATTAGGGTTCTCAAAAAATTTGGGTTCTCAAAAAATTAGGGTTCTCAAAAATTA
>JABUQX010066791.1:0-2500 GCA_015478945.1 Trachelipus rathkii | reverse complement strand
GGTGTGATGAAAGGAGTAAATGAGAGAATAAATGAAAGTACATTGAGATGGTTTGGTCATGTGGAAAAGATAGATCATAGTCGGTTGGTTAAGCGGATATATATATAGTGGAGTGGGTGTGCTGGGAATCGACCTGTTGGGAGACCGGAAAACGTGGATTGAGTCAGTAAAGGAATGCCTGGAAGAGAGGAATGTGAGTTTGGCAGAGGCGAGAAGAAAGGTGCATAATAGGAGTGAATGGCGGGGTTTTGTGAGGGGGTATGGTTGTGGCCAACTTGGACTAAGGGATAAACCCTACATTGACGAGATACCATAGTGAGGGTCCGTCGCGGTCCTGCCCGGCCCTAGGGTGGATTATCTGACTTGCACGACCCAGTTTTTGCAATTGTATATAGGGGGCAGCGGTAAGGCTGGGCTTTCTTTTTCGACTTGCGTCATATTCTTTACTACACTGCTTTTCTGTTTCGCTTGTATTTCCTTACCCCAGTCAAGGGAAGAAGGTGAGTGATGATAGCAACAACATATAACATATATATATATATATATATATAACTTAATATATATATATATATATATATATATATATATATATATATATATATATATATATATATATATATATATATGCTATACATACAATGGTTTACAGATTATATGAATTTAAAGATAAAGGCCAGTGAAAAGAGCTTGTACAAATTGAAAACTCGTCTGAAACAGGAAAATTAGGCCAGAAAATGGTAACACAGGTAAAATATGTTTTTATTTTGAAGTGATTTTTATAGTGTTTTTAATACTTGGAAAGATATTCAAATACTAATCTAGCCACCAAGTAGATGGGGATAATTCCATTGTAAATACTTAAAGGGCATACAGCACAAGTATATTGCTCATCTAGGGTATATGTCAGTCATATAAAGGGGTAAAGGCAGTTGCTACCCTAGCTAATATGGGGTGGGGAATGGAAAACCGGATTGCTTTTTCGCAATCTCTTATTCTTTCCATACAGATTTCAATCTGCTAAAGAGTAATAGCATAACGTCAATTTCTAACCTAACCTATCTAACCTACGGTAACTGTAAACTATTTAACCCTTGACGTTGACTCAACCGAACTTTTTAAAATTAGTGAATATATGTCAACAATTAAAGAATAGACCTTTAGTAAAAAAATAATAAGTTTAATATTAAATACTAGACTTCAAACCATCCATATATTTGTTTAATAAGAATATTTTAGACTTTTCATTACTCTGAGTGGTTTCCCTATTTTGTACTCAAATCCCAACTTCAATCCCCATATGGGATAAAGTATTACATTTGGAATCATAACATCATCATTATCAGAGTGTGTGTGTGTGTGTGTGTGTGTGTGTGTGTGTGTGTGATTATTATTATTATTATTATTATTATTATTATTATTATTATTATTTTATTATTATTATTATTATTATTATTATTATTATTATTATTATTATTATTATTATTGGTATTATTATTATTATTATTATTATTATTATTATTATTATTATTATTTAATTTCGAAATATTTGCAATTTATTGCGTTATTTTAATTATTCATTTTTTAAAGAACGATGTGTGGACTCGGACAGCAGTTTAGAATCGGAAGGGACCGTCGATTTCGAGCCATGGGCCACGAAATCGATTCTCACAAATATTTACCAAGTACAACAGTCAGTAATGTGGTTTCACAATGGGAATGAAGATTACGTAGAAACTTAAAGCCACATTCTCAATTTTATATTATTATTGTGTGTGCATTATTATTATTATTATTATTATTATTATTATTATTATCTTATTATTATTATTATTATTATTATTATTATTATTATTATTATTATTATTATTACATTATTTTATTATTATTATTATTATTATTATTATTGTGTGTATTATTATTATTATGTTATTATTATTATTATTATTGTGTGTGTGTATGATTTTTTTTACGTAGACCTTTGGCGCTAACTACATGGACCGACGATGATTCGCTTTCACTTTCAAATTTCATATTCTTCTCGGCGTAGTTCTCAATGTCAACCTTGAAATATTTTCTCTATATAATAAATTTATTTATTATTGAATTTTTTATTTTTTAATACGCAGGTGGTCAGATATTTATTTTTTGTATTTTTTTATTATTATATCATTATTATATTATTATTATTATTATATTATTATTATTTTTTATAACGATTTAAGAATACCTTTTATATTTAAATAAAATAATATTTAGCAGTAAAGGCATTTATAAAGCCGCTGATCAACAAAATTTCAAAAAATCATATTATCATTTAGAAAGATGGAAAAGGAATCGCTAGTATCAGGAGGTGCAACAGGCGCTTTAAAAGACGTTCAACAGACTCCACTGAATGATCGAAATAACGATATGAAATTAATCGCAAAATATTGCAATTTCTCGAAAAGTGATGATGCGAATCGACGACAGAGAGTAATTAGATTAAAGGAAAACGATTGTA
>JABUQX010066790.1:22500-28333 GCA_015478945.1 Trachelipus rathkii | reverse complement strand
GTCCCACGACAATGATGTCCCGGTGCACACTGGTGAGGAGAGTTCAGCAATGGTTTACTGAACATGAACAGATCTTCCATGTCTTTACCATGGCCACCGAAAGGTGTGATTTAAATCCTATTGAAAATATATGGGATCAATTATCAGAGATTGGAGACCAGAGGATGAGAGAACGGGGAGGCAACTTTTGGACCATGCCCTTAGATCCTGGGAATTACTGCGCAGAAGACCATATATACTAGAGAATAATATTGGATCCATGCCTGACAGATTGCAGTCCGTCATCAGGGCAGAAGGTGGATGGACACATGGATTGCAACTATCATATAGTATATAATATACTATATATATATAATATATATATATATATATATAAACATATATATATATATATATAATACATAAAATACGTATATATTCATAATAGATATTATACTATATATCGTTATTAAGCTTCGTACTTAAACATCTCCTAATCAAAGTAATTTACAATAGTTAATATTATTTAGGTCAATATATATATTATATATTATATATCATATATATATATAATATACTTATATATATATATATAATATATATATAATCAGAATAATAATATATTATATATATATATATTAAAACTTACATACATCCTCCCCTGAGAGACAAGTCACGGCACGTGCCTATATATAATATACTAGTATATATATATGATATATATATATATATTAATATATATATAAATATATATATACTAATATATATATATACTATATACTATAGTATATATATATATATTGTCATTGTCTTCGTTCATTATCTGTACAATTTGTAAATGTAGTGCACCAGCACCAGTGCACACAACATTTCTTATTATTTCTAAATTATTTCATGCGTAGCAGCTCCAACAACATAAAACTTAGTATGTGTTGGTGTCTTTCCTTCTCCTTATCATATAAAAGTTGATGATTATGATGAGAGCATGTGATGTCATTAGGAGAATAGTATTTATAAACTAAGCATTTATTGCTAATGAGTGATATGTTTAACAGTGGAAATAACTGTCATATTAGTATTTCGTAACATATTGGATTAACTACCCTTTCCACAAAACCTGCTGCCGCGCTTGGGACATGCTTTCCCAAATGGTCACGTAGTATGGAGAAATGCTAGTAGTGATGATCTTGTAATAGAAACTAATACCAATTGAGATTATCTCTGATATATACAAATTTCGTTTTACCTTAGTCTCTTCTTAGAGCTATTAGCATATCGACAATCCGAAACTATATCTAATGTCCAGGTGTCTTTCTATTACAATGGGCTGCCCCGCTAACCCTGGGGTGCTCCCTTTCGTTTATATCGAATACAGTCTTCTCCTGAGTCTATCAAGAAATATATATGGCTGATCAGACTAAAATAACAAAGAATAATATCAATAAATTAAGTTGTTATTTTTTCCTCTGTTACATTTTAGTCCTTTCAGAGAATACGAACTTGTACTCAGCTACTCATATATATCTGGATATGGATATATATATATGCTCTCATATTATTACTTCAATATAATCTAGGGGTGCAGGCATGGGTAAGTAATATCTAATTTTATAGTATCATAGGATATAGTGAGTAGCAACGTTATATATAATATTCTATCTACTACTATTGATTTATTTACCCGAAGCATCAGATGCGCCTAACGCTAGGGCAGAGACAAATCATTAGAGTTGTGCGACGGTTGCCATACCAACAGAACTTCTATGTCACAATCTCAAATAATGAACATCATAAGCTTAGCATCAGCAACATGAAGTTGTCCTAGGCGAAGGCAAGCACTGCTACATAGGACACAACGATATCTACTTTTAGCACATAATACTTTAGCATAGCTTGAACCGAAACTAGTAATTCATAAAGCACACAATGTCTCTACAATAGGTCTTCCTGTATTTCTGTCCATCACTAATCACACTGCTACGACATAATGCGTTAGAGCATAGTTTTATATAGCTGCTCTCAGCAGATTATCACTCTCTAAAACAAAATTTAGCTAGGTTTAGATTCGAATCCCCATTGAACTGCAGTTGCAATTATGGATATAAAATATCAGACACGTAATGTATTCCATCTTATATATATCTGTGCAGTGATATTTGCTGTAACCTCCTCCATGTGACGCAATTCATAATATGACTCTTAGACACGATCATAATACGAACTCTTATTTCCATAACTCCGACACAACAGTAGAGTCAAGAAAGATTTTTGCCAGTATATATATAGAGAAACAACTTAGAGCAATAACAGCAAAGCGTATACGATAGTCTGGCCTTCGCCGAAAGATTCAACGTACCGCACTACTCGCTGAGAGAACCAGGCTGACCAATCACCACGCTCGCCCGCGAGCGAGATCACCCCCGCCTCCCTCCAAACTCCTTACCTGGTCCTCCCTATGAACCTCGCCAGTGATAGTGTAATCATGCACCTCTTTATAAGAGAACATCGACGATTAAATGCCCGCCCGGATAACCCATTTAATAACCCAGATCACTTATTAAGAACACAATGATCACACCAGGGGAAATATCTAGAGTCACTTAGCAGATCCGACTAGGTCTTATGACTCACAACAATAACTTATACTGTAATTCTTCTAAGGACTAAGCTATGTTTGAGTAGAGTCCGAATTATTTTTGTGTTCCTCTAATTGTTCTTGTAGCGAAATACATTACAGCTCCATTAGCAAGACCTATATGTCCTAAATACAGATAAATCACATATATTGTTACTGACGTTGTATAACATCATCTAGTACACCTATACGGATATATTTTCATGAAACCCTAACCCAACTGGCAAATTGCTCACCCCAGACTAAATGTGGAAGTCAAAATAGTGTCTGCTTTCCTCTGCTTATTTCCCTTTGTGCATGACTATGTAATCAATAAGGGGGTTATTGCTCCATACGAGAGGTTCCAAAGAGCATGTCCTATAACTGCGGGAGACAGGACAGATAGGGAGCTCATATCTCCTCAGCATCTTGATTTTATCAGCTGGTTTCTCCAGAGGGAGACAGAATCTTCAACCAACTTGTTAGGCGTATGCAAGCTGCCACAGCCATTCCAGACTATGTGTGTCCGAGTAGTGAAGTGATAGATGAGGTTGTAAAAGGAATTGAATGGAAGGCTTACCAAAACACTCGTGTTATGTGGAACGATTGGTTACATAATGAACATGGGGTCGAACAAACAGCTAGTGTTAGAGGAAACTGCCACATTAAAACAGTTAAGTAGTGTACAATTGCAAGAACAGAAGAAATTATCACCATGGGCTGTTAGACTGTTCGATCAGGCTAAACTAGTATACCAGAGAATGCAGATGCAGTCTCTTGCTTTTGCAACAGCAGTGGTGGGAAACGTGGATAAGCTAGTTAGTAAGCTTAATGGGACTTGGAGGACTAAGTGTCAATACAGTTAAATCTTTTAGTGCTGCAGTGGCAGCAAATCCTTACTTCGGATGTGTTAAAAATATTCCAGATAATAGGACAGTCTCCAAGTTTGCTAGGATAGCTTACATAGGAATAGGGTGGCACGAAAAAAGTTTAATCACAGAGGAAGATAGGGAGGAATTCAGATCATATAACAAGAAAGGAATAGGAGAGCATATACACCCGAAATCAGACATAACTGTGTGCGAGACAATCATAGATGTGCTGCCTACCAGCACTGTCATGTCACTGAAGTCTGTAATTGAACATCTAATCAGGCAAATGAAGTTTTTAGGAAGCAGCCTGCTGACATAAAGGACAAAATATTTTACATACTTGAGTGAGAAAATAGTAAGAAACGAAAATGTCCCAAAGCCATTTATACTCACTACGTTTCGCATTGCTTGAATTTATGCCTCACAGACGCTTCTAAAGTTCAGAATATTTGAAGTGGAGTTGAAATATCAGAATGTTGTACATTTTTTCTGCAAGTCCTAGTTAGTGACAAAAAGGTCTTGCAAGAAAACAATAGAACTTATTCCCTAAGAGACAAGTAAGATTAAAAACAAAGCTTTCAAAACTTCGCTGTACCAACGGCCATAAATTCGGTTTTCATATATAAAAGAGCAAGGATAAAACCCGATCAATACCAGCTTTAGAACAAATAACAAATAATGTGAAGTTATGTATCACCTTGAAATAATCTATCTTAAATCTAAACAATATTTATAGTTAATTTTTCTTTTTTTATTTGTTTTAAAAAAGTTATTTTTAACACTACAATCTTTCAAACGAAACCGATTGCCAAACAAACGTTAGTTGATTTGGTAGTGGCCATATACATGAAGTGAATCTAGTTCAAGCTGAACTTTCAGATTTAAAGCTAAAACACCAAAATTTCAGCAGATTTTGAAGAAAAGTCTAAACCATCCGCTGTAAATTATATATATATATATATCATATATATATATAATATATATATATGATATAAATATATATATATACTCAATAACTATATATATATATATATACTAATATATATATACTATATACCCAAAGCATCCAAATACCTTGCTAGATGGTTGCTGCGATGCTGCTGCCTACCAACACTGTCATGTCACTGAAGTCTGTAATTGAACATCTAAATGTAGATCAGGCAAATGAAGTTGTTAGGAAGCAGCCTGCTGACATAAAGGACAAAATAATGGAGGAAAGAGTGCAAAATAGTAATAAAACGAAAACTGTCCCAAAGCCCATTATAACTCACTACGTTCGCATTGCTTGAATATCATGCCTCACAGACACTTCTTAAAGTTCATAAAATATTTGAAAGTGGAGTTGAAATATCAGAGATGTTGTAACATTTTTCTCTGCAAGTGCTTAGAGTACAAAAAGGTCTTGAAGAAAAAAAATAGACACTTACTTCTAAGAGAAGCAAGAATGATCAAAAACAAAGCTTCGAAACCTACGCTGGTACAACGACATGAATCCGTTTTATTAGTTTAAAAGAAGATAAACCCGATCAAACCAGCATTCAGAACAAATAAAATGTAAGTTCGGAGGTCAGGCAAAATAAGACATATTCCTTAATTTCAAACAAGGTATCTTATAGAACATTGAATTTCTTTCTGGTTTCATTCCATTTGTCTTTAAAAATGATTAATTTAACATACACATTTTCTCGAAACGATTGCAAACAAAACGCTTATTGCATTTCGGTGAGCTGCATATAATGAGAATCTAGTTCAAGCGAACTTTAGTAAAGCTAAACACCAAATTCAGCAGACTTTTGAACGAAGTCTAAAACACGCATCTTTACATTCTGAGCTTGGTATTCGAAATCTGCTATACCAAGAATTAACAAATTTCATAAACACAGACCGAACATTCCTACTTCCGACCCACAGACTATTACCGCACATCCATTTTCATACCATTTTTAGATGATTTAAAATCCGCATTAGGAGAGAGGTTTTTTTTAAATCAAAAGAAAATTATCTCTTGCAATTTTCATACCGAACAAGTGTAAATTTGCCATATGAGAAGATTAAAAGAATTCTGTAACATTTTACATTCAACTCGAAATCCCAATTAAAGATTTAGTTAAAAGCAGAATGGAATTTATGCAAGTTGAAATGACATCACAGGTTCACAGCACAGATCGCCCAAGAAAATTTTGAAAAAAAAGGAAGAGAAAGAAATACAAAAGAGATCAACATTAACACATACCGTAAATTCATTCTCCAACAATCAAGAAATACTATATCTTGCTGCCAGTATCAGAATAAAAGACAAACCAAAACTTACCAGCCATCTAAACAGGAGCCACAAATCGCTTACTCCGGAAGAGCATAAAGTTCTAAG
>JABUQX010066790.1:0-15000 GCA_015478945.1 Trachelipus rathkii | reverse complement strand
CCATCGTTAATGATGTTGATAAAACAGGAGAACCTATGAAACAATAAAAGAAGCAGGCAGAAGAGGAAAAGGTTAAAGAAACTTGCGCAAATTAGCTTGCTAATCCATATTCTTCGATGTTCATGGATGAAGAGGAAAATTTTCTATGAATAAAGAAAATAAAAGGTAGTTAAAGAAGAAGAAGAAGGACCAAAGATCTGAAATAGCTTTAGATATTTTATTATTATTCCCCCCCCCTTGAATAGGGCCCTCCCCGTGGTAAAAAAAAAAATATAACAAAATTTGAAGTTCAAGACTAAAAGCCCAAAAAAGTTGAATTTATGCTGGGTTATTGGATACCAACCCTGCCTATACAGCTTTCTGATCAATTAGAATTACAAGAGTTTGATGGGATTTTTTCCCTGCGAAGGAGCATTTGGCGATCTAATAGATGAAATTAGAAACTTTAAAATATAAATCGACTAGTTATATTTTTTTGGTTTTTGCACTTTTCTTTTATTCTTTATTTCTATTTTACTCAAAGTTATTTAAAATTTTCATGTTTTTCCTTAATATACACATTTCTCATTAAATAAATAAAAAACAATTAAATTTTTATAAATACAATTTTTAGGCCCAATCCTAGATACACAGGCAATGATATTTTTCGTACTTTATTCTAAATTTCGGACACCTGTGCAAAACAATTTTATTAAAACTAGGCTAAGAATAGTGTGAGGCTTTAGATTGTACGTTCGAATTTTTTGTAAAAAAAAAAAGCCTTTCTTTTTTAAATTATTTTGCTTCACTAATTTTATTAAAGGAAAATTCTTTCAGAGGTATGCGTATTGTAATGCGATGATTACATACTATAAATAATTATTTAGTTCATTGTCAGAATCCCCCGTTTTGCTTACTGCCCTCCCCTTTGTTTTGTGGTATGTAATGATCGTGGGGGCCATTCAACATAGTATATGTTGAAATATATATATATATATATATATATATATATATATATATATATATATATATATATATATATATATATATATATATATATATATATATATATGCAAGTAATATATTTTTCTTTTTTATTTTAAATGATAATGCTTTGTTAACAAGAAATGATAAAATCATTTGGTAGAAAGCCTAACTTTCATATCACGTGATGTTAGAAGGTTTTGTTAACAACGCAGTTTCGCTTAGATAATATGTATATATATTTGTTATTAGTTTTGTATATTTATTATGTAAGGAAGAGAACAATCATATATATATATATATATATATATATATATATATATATATTATATATATATATTATATATATATATATATATATATATATATATATATATATATATAAACAGTTTTATTTTAGATGTTAAATGAAAATATTTTAATTATTTGATTTTAAAATAAGTTGCGGAGCTCAGATTCTCAAAA
Organism: Trachelipus rathkii; assembly: GCA_015478945.1. NCBI lineage: Eukaryota > Metazoa > Arthropoda > Malacostraca > Isopoda > Trachelipodidae > Trachelipus > Trachelipus rathkii. Next base: position 13,572 of record JABUQX010066790.1, on the reverse strand, counting down.
TTTCTTGTCTTTCTCTTCTGATGCATTTGTATCGATTCGATCAATCAAGGGATACAAACCCATTCCCTTCTCCTGTGCTTTCATGCACACATTTCTTCTAAATTCAGGACATTAATGTATACTTGTTTCGTCCTACTAATGACACTATTCTTTTATTGGACAATATTGTATCCTAGATTAATACCTTTTACGTTTAAACTAATGTAAGTCATTTTTTCGAGAGACTATTTTTGCTTGAAAGCATAATTGCATTGTGGTTGGTAATTCTTGCTATAGTAATTTGCCTCGATCGTTTTACGCTGAAAAGTGATCAGTTGCTTATCATTGTTTTTCTGTGATTATATGTTAAATAAGTGTTTCATTTATTTGTTTCTTTATTCGTTTCTTGTGCTAACATCGAAGTGCAATATTTTGTTAATTATTTAAGTGTTCTTATTTTCGATATTTTATTATTTTTAACCTAACCTGGATATAGCATTTAATTGTTTAAAGTAATAAATGTGCTTGCAATATTCTTGGTGACGAGCTCACATGTGTATCCGAGTCCGTTTTCTTTTGTACAGCGGAAGTCTAAACACCTACACTCTGTCAGGTGTTTAGGTATTTGAGTTGATATTTTTGTAGTCAGGTATTTCATAGTAAATTTTATTCATATCTATTGTTTTTAAACAATAAATATAAATTTAAATTATTTTCTTGATATATTTTATTTTGTTTTTAATATTTATTTGGTATTTCATATTTATAAAAGTATCCCCATGATTAAACTTTATATTATTAATATAAAATTTAACTGTGGAGCGCTTGGTCAGTAACAGCTGTTCCATAAATAAGAAATACACAAATAAATTGACATTTTTGAAATTTATGAATTTTAAGATTCTATTGACATTAATATAAAGCTTGAGACCTAGGTGTAATGCTCTATTAAATATCTTTTTTATATATATTTGGGCGCATTTATATATATATATATATATATATATATATATATATATATATATATATATATATATATATATATATATATATATTATATATATATATATATATATATATATATATATATATTCGTGAATATATATAGATTGTAAATTTAATGCATGCCATAGAGCATTATCAATGTTTATATTTTTGTGTATAAATTCTTATATTAAATATATTTATTTATGCTCAGAGATATAAAACATTTTAGCTTAATATTTTGTCTCAAAGATAGTACTGCTCGACATATACATTGATATGTATACAAATCCATATTTATATGTATTTGTATATTGTTTGATTTATATGCTCGTTTGTTGAATTGTTTAAGGAAGCAGTAAACATATTTTCCTATTTTTTTTTTTATTATTAAAAATTATTTAAATATTTTATTGGAGTGTTCTTTGATTCCGCCAAATATTCCATTTTCTGATTTCATTTAATATTCAAGTAATTATTTTATGAAAGATTTATTGCTTAACATTGAAGCTATTTAGAGATATATGCATAGAGTTTTGACGAGAATTCTTGGTACATTATACAACAACAAATATTGTCCTTCAGTCTTGGTTTCGGGTACAAAACGAACCCGTCGTCACATTTAATAATCCAGAGATCTTCGTTGCAGAACTTGGTAGGTCATTTTTCTTAATATAGTAAAGTGTATCTACAGGCTGTGGACCTATCAATTGGAGGTTAAGGTTTTATTAGATGCAGGACGTAAACAATCAGTGTATCCTATTCAGCATATTGTCTATGGGGGTCTGGCCAATGGAAAGTAAGTAAGTTCGAAGTGATTGTAGACAAGCTTGTTGTTTGGATACCTTACACGTATGAATTTATTGATTCAAATATTTTAAGTATAATAATAATAATAATAATAATAATAATAATAATAATAATAATATAATAATAATAATAATAATAATAATTAATAATAATAATAATAATAATAATAATAATAATAATAATAATAATAATAATAATAATAATAATAATAATAATAATAATGCTCTTTTCAGTTTTTTAAACAATTTTATTTAGTCAATCCTATTCAGCATATTGTCTATGGGGGCCTGGCCAATGGAAAGTAAGTAAGTTCGCAGTGATTGTAGACAAGCTTGTTGTTTGATACCCTTACACGTATGAATTTAATTGATTCAAATATTAGTATAATAATAATAATATTAATAACAATAATTATAAATAATTATAATATTACCATAATAATTTTAATCTTATTAAAAATTTAATCTGCTTAAAATGTTTCTGACCTTATATATTCAAAATAACACCACCAACAACAATAATAATTAAATAATAATAATAATAATAATAATAATAATAATAATAATAATAATAATAATAATAATACATTGCTGCTTTGCACTATTCAAAACAATTTTTTTATTTTTTTTAGTTCCCCCAAATTTTTTTTTAAAATTTATTTTGGGCCGAAAAGTAAAATTTTTGTTACACGGCACCCGCTCGCGCGCATTAGAAGCGAGCGGTCGGCCTGCAATGAATCCACCCTATGGTATTGTATTAATTTTAATTAAACTCGATAAATATCTAATGAAAAATTAATTAAACTACAAGATAAAATAATTTTGAAAATGAAAAAATAATCCCAATTAATATATATATATTATATATATATTATATATATATATATATATATATATATATATATATTATATTATATAAATATATATAATATATTTATATATATATATATATATATATATTTCATATATATATATATATTCCTCTTCTCTAGTTACTCCAGCTATACAAGGGCTCAATCCACCCTTGTATGGAGTAACTGCTCTCATTATGCTGGGGGGGCTCTGTATTTCACCCGCTTTTGGACAGGGTTGAGTGTCAAAGCCCAAAAAGGCTTATAAACTGTTCTGATGGCCTTTTCCAGTTCACTTGACCCTCTAATCTTTGTGACGCGATGTTGGTACTTTTATCTCTTTTCTATAGGTACCCCCGCAGGGCAGGTGCTCGAGGGAGCTTATCACTTCGCGTACCTCCACCTTTGCGTCGCCCTCGTAGAACTAGGGTGCTGTTGCAAACATTGAGTTTTTGTGTTTTGTGTTTCTAACTCCAGGCTAGTTCGCTGCGGTGCTTCCCTTCTTGTTCCTCCACATCTGTTCTGTGAATTCTCTTCCATCTTCCGTGTTTCCTACTTAGATTTTAATCTCCCCCACTTCAAAGGCCTGTCTGTGCTCATCTGCGTAATTTGCTTTAGTTGTTGACTTCTGAGGGGTGCAACACCCCCTCCTTGAAATAGGGGTGCTCTTGCCCGTGAGTGGTGGTGACAACTGTAAAAATATATATATATATATATATATATATATATATATATATATATATATATATATATATATATATATATATATATATATATATATATATATATTATATATATATATATATAATATAAGACATTATTAGGATATTTGCGTTATGCCCAATATTTAACATCTACAAATTAATTAAGAACGAGGGATAGGACAGGCTGGACACCTGGTGATGTCGCCTTGAAGGGGGCTCGGTTGCTTTAAAGCGGTCTTGAACCCAACTTTTTTGGGTTGGAGGATAGCTCAGAGGTAAAGCATCGGGTATATTGTCCTCATTCGCAACACGCGGTGGTTCAATTCCGGAGAAGGCAGCAATTTCTTTACCTTCCTATTCTATGTTCTTTGTTTAAGACTATATACAAAGAACATATTTTTAAAATAATTTTGCTTCAGTAAGTTAATTATAAATTTGTTGGAACGATTTATGCATGTCAGCAACATTTTAGACGTTTAATGTCCAAGTACTTTTTTATCGGCTGCTTATCTTAAAAAAAAATTTGCCCTATTTTTTAATATGATTTTGTTTTGAAATATGTTGCTTTTTTCTGAAAATAAGCGTAAATTGCTAAATTTGCTTGGGAGGCTTATCTTCTACTTTAGCCAGCATTCTACCATGCAGGCATCTATTTCATTTGGGTTATCTTAAATCCTGGCTTAAACAATCCAAGAATTATCCAACATGCCGCCAGTAGATTTAAATATTGTTTTAATCATATTTCATAAACATTATTTTTATCATATTTTAATTTTATTACTGTTATTGTCATTCCTCCCGATACTTTTTTGGTAACTTTTGTTTTATTATTATTATTATTATTATTATTATTATTATTATAGTTTCAAAAAATTACATCGGTGAGTCGTTTATAAACTCGAACGACTTTTAATTGTCGAGATAACTCGCTTTAAAAAATACCATCTTTCAACTTCCACCTTTTTTAGTTTTTTGTCTCGCTAGCGATATCACCTAGTACTTCCAAAAGGAGCAACCAGAAAGGAACAACACAATTAGATTTTTCTTTTCCAAACATATTTCCCAAAATATACTTACAAACTATATGCAACAGATGTGAAGTACCACTAACGACACCTCTAAATTGTTTCGGTAGTTAGAATCGAAAGCACCAGATGTAGGCTCAATACTTCCTCAAAATACAAATATTTTTTGGAAGGAAAGGAAATTTATTTCTAGTTTTGAAGTTGAAGAATATCGTCCTTCAGAAATCACTTTGGAGTGTTCTGCCATTCAAATTAAAGCTTTTAATTATTTGCAAAAGAAACGAAGGATTCTTTTCCCTAATGGTGAGGGGAATAATTTAGTATATAGTGGACTACGAAATTCAAACGCTATTGCCCTACGCTACAATTAAAATGTAGGGGTCGGCCCTGTATGAAGTCTTTAGCTCATGGTGCCGTGCAGGAGTCCATAAATTTGCCTCGAAAAGGGCAAAGTAAGCTTGTTGTTATGGATCTGAGTAGCCATTGGAGCACTCAATATGGGTGCTGACTATACAACCCTGCGTAAAATTAATTCGGCACAAAATCTGCCCACGATTTCACTAAGGAAATTTGAACAATATACACTTGAAACTCAAAATCTTATAGAAAAATTAACTGAACAAATAGATCAATTGGCGACAATAGTAACTGATTAACATCAAATAGTAGGGTATGAACCAAAAGAGAAAATGAACGTGCATGTTTCGTTTGGTGGTAAGTGGTTGACGAGGGAATAAATTTCTCTGATTGGTCTAGGCTTCGCTGTTGAAGTAGAAACAAGAATTATTTTTGATTTCGAAATGTTGAGCAAATATTATAATGCATGTTCGTGTGAAAAAGGAAAAACAAGTGGATATGTATTCACCTATAAAATCTGGCAAGTTACAATGGTGCCAAATTTCAGTATATTTTTTCCCGCGCATAAAATTGAGTGGGTGTACAGGGTGAGCTTCACGGTAAAGATTCTGCAAAGATTTTGAAGATTCTTTTAAGCATTAACCCATAAATCAATATCTTCAAGTCCGGATTTAACTATATTTAAAAGCTCGGTGTAGCGTGATTTACAGCCAAAATTTCTATCTTTAGTTCTGATGCAAAACAATCTGGAATGATCACGTGATGTAAATAAACATCATATTAACAAATTAATTAAGGTATTGTGTACAAATTGATGTTATTATTTTAGCAATTTCTGACCATCAATGAATTTTGAGAAAAAATGAAATGTTTAATTATTCGTATTTTCATTGGTTCCAATATTATTAATGATCTTATTTTTCTAGCTATGGTTTTTAATACTAACTTATTAAATTCATTAATGATAGATTAAATTTGATAGCCTAACATATTTATGTTGTTTATGTATATAAACTGATGCTGGTTTACATCCGATAGTAAATTATTATTATTATTACTATTATTACCATTATTATTACCATTATTATTGTATTATTATTAATTATTAATTATTATTATTAATTATTATTATTATTATTATTTTTATATATATATATATATATATATATATATATATATATATATATATATATATATATAATATATAATATATAATATATATATCAGATAAATGTTTTACACCTGCGACGTTCCACGAAAATCAACAAACTAATGAAATTTTCTATTCGTCTACTTATTAAATTTTTAATTTTTAAAAAAAAATTAGAGGAAAAAATGGCTTCCATATTGAAGAGCACAAAAAAAATTACTTTCATGGATACCCTTCATAGGATTAAAAGTTTAGATATATAAAAAACATTTGTAGCTGACACTCGCATCTTCAAGTTTATGTGCGAAGTATTTTTTTTTTTTAAATTTTCAAAATTATTTATAAATTTTATTTTTAAACGAATTAAAAAATACTCGTAGGCTACCATGCTTATCATCAACATAATTAAGCCCGTTAGGAAATACTTTCAACAGTACTATTTTTTTTTTAATTTGTTAATATTAGGTAGGCTTTATTTCGCTATGGCTGCTTATAATTTTCTTACAACAATATATATGATCCTGTATTAGTTGAATATTTTGTGAACCCAACCGCCATGTTAAAATGAAATCAGCTGACATTTTAGAAAATATTTGGAAAACCCCTTTTAAAAGCAAATCATAAGATGCTATAGAGTATAGAAGAAGCATTAAATGGTAGTTACGAAATTTGAGCGAATCTACATTTTAAGGAAGATTGTGGACGAACAGAAAACGGCAATAACAAACGCTCTGCTTATTGTTACATGTAGTCCATTGGAAAAAGTCTGGAAAACACTTTTCCTTTTTGCTTGAAAGCATAATTGCATTGTGGTTGGTAATTCTTGCTATAGTAATTTGCCTCGATCGTTTTACGCTGAGAAGTGATCAGTTGCTTATCATTGTTTTTCTGTGATTTATATGTTAAATAAGTGTTTCATTTATTTATTTCTTTATTCGTTTCTTGTGCTAACATCGAAGTGCAATATTTTTTTTTTATTTAGTCTTATATCTTTTTATTATTTTTAACCCTATATATTTTTTCCACCATTTTATCAATTATTATCTTCAATTTATTTTTTATCGTCTATCTTTTTAACTTATTCTATCTTATATCTTTTTTATTCATTCTTTTCTATCTTATCATTAATTCTCTTTTACTTTTATTTTTCTCTTTATTTCTTTTTTAATTCTTTACTAATTTTCTATTCATTTTAAACAATAAATATAAATTTAATTTATTTTCTTGATATATTTTATTTTGTTTTAAATATTTATTTGGTATTTCATATTTATAAAAGTGTCCCCATGATTAAACTTTGTATTTTAAATATAAAATTTAACTGTGGAGGCGCCTAGTCAGTGATCAGCTGATCTGTAAATTTGAAATACATAAACAAATCGACATTTTTGAAATTTTCGAATTTTAAGATTATTTTGACATTAATATAAAGTTTGAGACCTGGTGTAATTCACATTTATATCTTATTTAAATATTTAAATATAAGCATACATATATTACACAAAATTACTTTATATATATATATATATATATATATATATATATATATATATATATATATAATATATATATATATATATATATACTGTGTGTATATATTATAGTTTATAAATTTATATTTATATATAGAGCTGTATATATATATATATATATATATATATATATATATATATAAAGCATTAGCTTTTTTTGTTTAAAATTCGATTGTTATTTATGATTTTTTACTACAAATATTTTGTCTCAAAAGATTATTACATAAATATAAATGATGTAAATACTCTATATATAAATATAAAAAATTAAAATTAAAAAAAAAAACAAACAAAAAAAAACGGGATTTTTTGTTTATTTTTTTTTTATTATTAAAAATTACTGAAATATTTTATTGGAGTGTTCTTTGATTCCGCCAAATATTCCATTTTCTGATTTCATTTAATATTCAAGTAATTATTTTATGAAAGATTTATTGCTTAACATTGAAGCTATTTAGAGATATATGCATAGAGTTTTGATGAGAATTCTTGGTACGTTATACAACAACAAATATTGCCCTTCAGTCTTGGTTTCGGGTACAAAACGAACCCGTCGTCACATTTAATATTCCAAAGATCTTCGTTGCAGAACTTGGTAGGTCATTTTTCTTAATATAGTAAAGTGTATCTACAGGTTGTGGACCTATCAATTGGAGGTTAAGGTTTTATTAGATGCAGGACGTAAACAACCAGTGTATCCTATTCAGCATATTGTCTATGGGGGCCTGGCCAAATGGAAAGTAGTAGTTTCGCAGTGATTGTAGAACAAGCTTGTTGTTTGATAACCAAATGACACGTATGGAAATTTATTGATTCAAATATTTAAAGTATAATAATAATAAAATAATAATAATAATATAATAATATAATAATAATATAATAATAATAAAATAAAAATGAAAGATCAAGCGGCGGCAATAGTAACTGAATAAAATCAAACATTAGGGTATAAACTAAAAGAGAAAGTGAACGTGCATGTTTCGCTTGGTGGTAAGTGGTTGACGAGGGAATAAATTTCTCTGATTGGTCTAGGCTTCGCTGTTGAAGTAGAAACAAGAATTATTTTGGATTTCGAAATGTTGAGCAAATATTATAATGCATGTTCGTGTGAAAAAGGAAAAACAAGTGGATATGTATTCACCTATAAAATCTTGCAAGTTACAATGGTGCCAAATTTCAGTATATTTTTTCCGCGCATAAAATTGAGTGGGTGTACAGGGTGATCTCCACGGTAAAGATTCTGCAAAGATCTTGAGGATTCTTTTAAGCATTGATCCACATATCAATTTCATTTAACTATAACTATTAACTCTATTTAACTTGGTGTAGCTTGATTTACAGCCTAAAATTTTTATCTTTAGTATTCATGCAAACACGTGATGTAAATAAACATATTAACAAATTAATTAAGGCATTGTGTACAAATTGATGTTATTATTTTAGCAATTTCTGATCAATGAATTTCGAGAAAAAATGAAATATTTAATTATTCGTATTTTCATTGGTTCCAATATTATTAATGATCTTATTTTTCTACCTATGGTTTTTAATACTAACTTATTAAATTAATTAATGATCGATTAAATTTGATAGCCTAACATATTTATATTGTTTATGTATATAAGCTGATGCTGGTTTACATCCGATAGTAAATTATTATTATTATTATTATTATTATTATTATTATATATATATATATATATATATATATATATATATATATATATATATATATATATATATATATATATATATATATATATATATATATATAAATATATATTATATATATAAATATATATATCAGATAATGTTTTACACTGGGCGTTCCGCGAAAATCAACAAACTAAAGCAATTTTCTATTCGTCTACTTATTAAATTTTTAATTTTTAAAAAAAAATTAGAGGAAAAAATGGCTTCCATATTGAAGAGCACAAAAAAAATTACTTTCATGGATACCCTTCATAGGATTATAAGTTTAGATATATAAAAAACATTTGTAGCTGACACTCGCATCTTCAAGTTTATGTGCGAAGTATTTTTTTTTTTTAAATTTTCAAAATTATTTATAAATATTGTTTTTAAACGAATTAAAAAATACTCGTAGGCTCATGCTTATCATCAACAAATTAAGCCCGTTAGTAAATACTTTCAACAGTACTATTTTTTTTTTAATTTGTTAATATTAGGTAGGCTTTATTTCGCTATGGCTGCTTATAATTTTCTTACAACAATATATATGATCCTGTATTAGTTGAATATTTTGTGAACCCAACCGCCATGTTAAAATGAAATCAGCTGACATTTTAGAAAATATTTGGAAAACACCTTTTAAAAGCAAATCATAAACTGCTACAGAGTATAAAAGAAGTCAAAAATGGTCGTTACGAAATTGGAGTGAATCTAAATTTTAAGGAAGATTGTGGACGAACAGAAAACGGCAATAACAAACGCTCTGCTTATTGTTACATGTAGTCCATTGGAAAAAGTCTGGAAAACACTTTTCCTATTTTCACAACTTTCTTCCATTTGCACACTTTGTAATATAAAAATTAAATTTATTTTGGTACCGTATTGGTAGCAACGCGTATAAATGTGGATTATCTATATTTGCGTAACTTCACCTAATCACCATGAAATTTCAATAATGTATTTGGAACTTAAGAGAAATAACTAACGCAACGTAGACGTCAAAAAATGCTAGGCTTTCGTATGACTTAATTCTGTAACTTTGCTTACTGCATCGAGTGTACGACAACTAAAAATTCCAAATTCCCAAAATCGCTTCTTAAAACACATCTTTTATTTGTTAGTTTGATCGCATAAAAAATGCGGACGTACGATTATATCGACCAACTTGTGTATAATAATAATAATAATAATAATAATAATAATAATAAATAATATAAAATTAATAATAATAATAAAAGAAGAAGAATTCGTTCTTTGCTGAAAACTAAACAACTTAAACGAATTATTATTGTGTAAGAATAAAATTATAATGGAAAATAAATAATAATTTTGAAATCCTGCTTGATGAAAAAATAATTACAAACTCAGAAATTTTCTAGGGTTCATTTGATCATATTTAAGAAATCTTTTGTTTGTTTGTGAAAGTCATTTATATATTATTTAAAAACTAAAACAAAAATTAAAATTTTTAATTCTTTGCGCACCGACTGTTCGCATCTTTCTTTCTGATATTAAAAAAATAAAAAGAATAATATATTTTTAACGTTTAATTTTTTATCAAATCTACAAATATATATATATATATATATATCTATCTAATATATATATAATATAATATATATTATATATATATATATATATATATATATATATATAATAATTATATAAATCTTTTAAAGAGAAACTTGTAAATAATTTAGAAGAGTCGGTATTTTATCTGAAAGTAAGATTTTTTATTAATATATTAAAGCACAAATTTTCGTTTCTTGTTCGGAAACCTCATCAGGTGCAGTTCTTTGTAAGAAATAAATGTACTAATTGTACTAATACTAATTGTTGTACCCAATTCTGATTTATTTTTACTCATTTTGCTCATTTTCTAATTTTGCTTTTCTGAAAATGATTTTACAGCGTTTGAAATGAATTCGCCTTTTTGTCTATGTAATTATTGGTGTTTAAGGATGCAGTAGATTCAAATAGTTTTTCCTTACTTGTGTAAATCTTTTGAACTGTATGATAGGAAAAGTCATGTTGTTAATAGTCTATAGTGTGGTTATGTGTGGAACGATGTAATGTAAGGGCAGATTATTGATTGTCATTGGTAAGGTCATGTTTGTGTTGGTACAGTCTACGATTAAAATCATGAGTTTCGCCGATGTATAAGGAGTTACAATGAAGGCAAGGAATTTTATAAACACATTGGGGTATGGTAGTGGGTCGATTTATGTTAGGTCTAAGAATAGCTTTGAGGGGTAGATTACCTGAAGAGGTAAGATTGAAATTATTGGGTAAGATGTTTTTTAATTGTTTAAGAGGAATGTTAGGAATGGGTAAGAAAGGATTGTTTTTAGAGTGTTTGATTACCTTTTCTCTATTTTTAACAAACTTTCCTACCCCAACTTCATTATACAACGAGCACTTAAACTAGCAAAAAATCCTTCTATCAACCGCACACTCACAACCACTCTAAAAACAATCTTTCTTAGCCCATTCCTAACATTCCTCTCAAACAATTAAAACACAATTCTCTTATATCCAATAACTTCACATCTTACCTCTTCAGCACATCTCACACTCAAGCTATTCTTAGACCTACACATAAATCGAACCCACTACAATACCCCAAATGGTGTTTATAAAATTCCTTGCTTCATTGGTAAACTCCTTATAAAACGTCAAAACTCATGACGTTCTTAACCGTAAACTGTACCAACACAAACATGACCTTACCAATGACAATCAATATTCTGCCCTTACATTACAGCGTTCCACACATAACCACACTATAGACATTAACAACATGACTCCTATCATACATTCAAAAGATTTACACGGAAAGAAAACTATTTGAATCCTACTGCATCCTTAACACCAATAATTACAATAGACAAAAAGGCAAATTCAATATTAATCCCACTCTAACTAACATTATGAACTCCACTAATTTCTATAAAAATCTTAAAATCTAAAATATAAATTACTTTTTAAATTTTATTGTTAATAATAATTTTAAACTTTAGTCTTACAAAGAACTGCACCTGATAGGTTTTCCGAACAAGAAACGAAAAATTTGTGCTGTAAATATTAAATAATAAATATCTTACTTCAGATAAAATACCGACTCTTCTAAATTATTTACAAGTTTCTCTTTAAATGGGCTTTTTATTTATATTTATTATTATTAGAATTATGCTAATACTTACTATATAAATATATATATAATATATATAATATTATATATATATATAGCTTCCACTATACGGCTCCATAATATATATACATATAAATAATATATAATAATAATAATAATAATAATAATAATAATAATAACAATAATAATAATAATAATAATAATAATAATAATAATAATATTATTATTATTTCCTGCAGGGAAAGATGGTAAGAGAAGAACTAGAGAAGAGACTAAAAAGACGGAAGGCCTGAAATCTTGAAGCAGAACTATTTAGAGAAAGTTCTAGAAGGTTTTTAAAGTCTAAGGGAAGATGCTCTGCGTGTGTTGAGGCCAGAAAATTATTTAGAAACAAGTAATAAAATTTATAAAAATCAACATAAAACATTTTAAAATTTTATTGAATCGAAAATTTAAAATTAAAATCAGATTATAAAACAAAAGAAAGTTAATTTTTTTTATCGGACTCAAGAGGAGAAGCAACAAAATTTTAACTCCAGGTCTTTTTAAAAATTGGACAATTTATAACAAATAGAAAAATAAATCATTTTCCGAAATAATTTAGCTGAGGAGCGACAAAATTATCTCATCAGTTCTTTTGGACATAAATGAAGAAAAACATAATTTTGGACTTAAAAATTAAGAAGCTGTTGTAAATGTTTTCTGGTCTAGTTGTGGAGATTTCGACGCAGTTGGTGAATGTGAAGATTATCTTCGCATGGCAATTGGGGCTGGGAACCCTCTTCTGCCATTTCACTCTTCCCATGAACGGTAGTAGGAGTATTACAAATTCACATTCTGCGATCGACACCAACCTGCATTCATTGCAGGTCATGGTGTTTAGGATAATAATAATAATAATTGTAATAATTAATATATACATATATATCTACTTCTATATCTATATTATATATATATATATATATATATTGTATACATAATAACAAATATATATGCATGCAGAACTTACCAAAGCCCTCGCATATCTCGAAAACTACGATATGTTACAAGAAATTAATACATATTTTGGAATCAGCGTATGAAATTGTATGGAAAATGGATTTTTTTTTAGGGGGCCCTCGAGCCCCGACGGGGGGACAGAGGGGGGGAAGAGTCCCGCGTTCGTCCACGGTAGACGAGAGATCCCGACTTCCCTTGCATCTTTCGATTACCGCGGGTATTCTTTAGTAAAAAAAAAAAAATTGGTAACTTGAATTTCTTTCTTTTTTAACACTGAAATTTAATTATTATTTATGCTTTTACTTTAATAAATAATAAAAAAAATCTTTAAAAGTTCCA